>PVLD010013814.1:0-54544 GCA_004027595.1 Dinomys branickii | reverse complement strand
TTGGGAAAAAGAGAAAAATCAAAATACATCATGTATAGGTACACATTCCCCAAGATAAATATGATCAACATGTATACCTAAAATGTACCAATAAATTTAATTATATATAAATTTGTTATGGAAAAAGATACACTGCAATTAAAGATACCTGCAAGATACTTCTCAGATGATCTGTAGTTATTCCACCCTTTTATCACATCTGGAGGAGTTGTTGATGGCTCGTTTTTGTGAGTGACTTCAGTTGCACTGTTGTGGTTGCTTGGGCGAGGTGACATCTTTAACTGACTCAAAATATTTAGCTTTCATCATTTTGACCTTGAGGAAGAACCAGAAGCTGCATGGAGCCAGATCGGTTGCATAAAGTGGATGAGGACAGAATCACGTGTTTATGAGGCTGCCTTTCCATTGGACAGCACTGGGCAGCAGTGTTCATTGTACTTTCAGCCACATCTCACAAAGACTCTCCTGAAAGAAGATTTCCAGAACCGCTGAGGAAAGTGGCAAGGAGGATGGTATCAGCTTTTCAAAGCAGGGTAATATTTTGAGAGGAATTAATGTTAAGGTGTCTTTTGCTATAATAAATTTTAAAATTCTAAACATTTACTGTATAGTTTGTTCAAACCTCATATTATTCTCCTTCTTGAAACTAGGTTAATTCTCTGTCAGTTTTGACTCAAGAGAGTGCTGGGTCCAAGTCAATCTAAAAAAAAAACAACACATGGTGAAATTTAGGCACAGTTTCTATCTTCTATGTTTTTGCCTTTTCCTGACAATAAAATTTTGCAGGTTTCTGTGGGGTTTTCCTTTTTCACTAGTCATTTAAGTAAAAACAGTATTGTTTTCCTGTATAGCAGCTAGTCTTAGGTTTTTGCTCAGAGGAAGTGTGGTTTATTGAACCTTCTTTTACTTGCGAGGGTTTTGTGTGTGAGGTCAGGTGGCTTCCCTTGTTCAATACTGACAGAACATAGTTCTGCGATATTCTCAGTCCAATGGCTTCTTTATATCTCCTGTCATCACTGAGCCAGACTCCTGAAGGAAAGTAGAGCTAAGATGTCTAACTTTTACTTAGCTTTGCTTCCTGTGCTGGAATCCACACTCTTCCAGAACACTTTCAGATCCCACTCTTTCTGCTCTTAGAGAGTGTGAGTTCATAGTGCAGGACTTTGGCTGTGGCTTGCACCTGTGAGAAACTGAGCTTCCTGCTGTATTTATCTTCAATATCTTCCATGTTTGCTCCTGTGCTCAAAGAACAGCCCCTGCGGGTCTTTGCTGCAGGGGAACCATTTCCTCCTCTGTTAGGTAGTGGGGTTTTCATGTGTGTCCTTGTTACACAGTTCATAGGGTGTGTAAGTTAGAAAAAAAATCTTATTGTTTTTGGGTCATTCCTGGAAGATTGCCAAATTAACGTTTGAGGATGTTAAGTCTCCATATTTGATCTTGTTTAGTGACAAGAATCAAAGACATAAAAGTGAACATAAAGTTCAATATAAATGAACAATTTCAGAATAGAATAATAATATTTATTAATCATCAGCATGAGAACGATATGACAGAGAGACCAGTGTGGAAGCTGCACGTGGGCCTTCCTTCTCCATCTGTCCATTCCTTTTCTTCATATATTACTATATATATCATGTTTGTGGGCATATTTGAAATTTTGCCCATCATTTGTCACTTTGCATAGACGATATTGTAGGAACGCCTTCTTACAACTTCAGTTTTTGTACCTGGATGTCAATCCATCTTCATTACATTGCATTGCCTCATTTTATTTGATTGTATGAAGGTACAAGAATTTCCCTACTCTATTCTTGAAAGACTTTTGAATTGTTTCCAGTTTCTGTTATTATGAATAGTACTGACATGAATGTATGTATCTCTTGAGACATGTACACTTAAATTTCTAAGAAACATACACTGGGTACTGGAATTGTTAAATAAAGATTAGCATTATCCATTTTTTAGATAATTCCAAATTATTTTATAAGTAAATTGTATTAATTTGCATTATTATTGTATGAGAGTTCATGTTGTTCTATAACTATTTCAAGGAGAAAACATTTAATTTGAATATGATCAAATTTTAACTATAATTTTATTTTGTAATCTTTTAACAGAAATCTATCACAAACCCTTAAAATGGTATGATGATTTCCAAAAAGCTTCATAGTTTCCCCATTCATGATTTCAGCTACCTATAATTAATTTGGGTTGTATGACTTATATTAACAAATTAATTATTTTTTTCTGCAAGGATCATCAGTTTTCTTAGCAGCAAATATTGAAGTGTCCACAATTTCCAAATATTCTTCAACAATTATTTTCTTTATATCAAATTCCCTTAAATATCTGAGTCTATTACTGAGAGCTCTCTTGTGCTTCCGTGGTCGGTTTGTCTATCATGATTTGAGGTGGCATTGACACAAAAGCCACTGTTAGAACACGCGCAGCGCTCTCACAGAGAAAAACCTCACCTTTTCATCTTGCCTATAATTGGCCCCTATAAATATAAATTTCAAAATTATGTATGAGGCTATTTTTTTTTAAATCCTGTTAGAATTGAATCTCCTTTACATATCAATTTAGGTACAGCTGGTAATTTTATGATAATGAAAGTTTGCAACTTTGAACAAGATACCCAATCCCCTTTCTTTATCTCTCTTAATATCTTATTAAAAAGCTTTAAAAGTTTTTGTAATGCACTTGCCTACTTATTATTATTTAATTTCTAATGTTCACAAGTTACAAACTGGACATATTTGCATGGAAAGACTCAGATCAAACTGCACATTCCTCCAGGAATGATCCAAAGACAGTAAGATGATTTTTTCCCAACTTACACACCCTATGAACTATGTAACAAGGACACCATCTATCCTATGGTAGATATTTGCATACTTTAAAATTTGAGGCTATTACTCATAATACTGTGATCAACATTCTAGTTTATGTCTTTGGTAAGCAATGCTGCAGATTTATTTTCTCTGTATATTTATTTTGATGTAGGGGTGAAATGTGTATATTTTCAGATTTACCATACAAATCGAACATATCTGCATGTAAAATTACCCAGATCTGGAAACAGTGTCACTGCACTCTAAAGGATCTACTAATGCTCTCATCCAAAAATTAAAATACTTTGATTTTCAACAACGTATTTAACTGCCTATTTCAGTACTTTAACTAATGGAATCATACATCATGTGCTCTTATGTGTCCAGCTTATCTTGCTCACAATAATGTATGTGCTAATGATTCATATTGCTGTGCATGCCTAGAGATCAGTTATTTTCAGTACTTCATGATATTTTATTGTATGAATATACTATAATTCATTTATCTATCCTATGATAGATATTTGCACACTTTAAAAATTGAGGCTATTACACATAATACTGTAAGAAACACTCTAGTTCATGTCTTTTGGTAATCAATACTACAAATTTATGTTCTCTGTGTATTTATTTTGATGTAGGGGTGAAATGTGTATATTTTCAGGTTTTCCATGCATTGCAAGCTGTTTATTGAAGTGGTTGTCTGGTCAGTGGTGGGGAGCTGATTCTGGAGGCTAGAGAAATGGCCAAGGCCAAAATTACAATTTGACATATCAGGATATTGACTGTATTTGAATCAAGAGAACTCAGTGCAGCCTTAATTTGTGATAAGAGACACAAAGAAGAAAAAGGTCTAGGATCCTTCTATTGCTCCATGTGAGGAGTACTTTTTTGGGTCAAGAAAGGGTGAAAGGAGCAGATGATGAGAAAGTGGCCAAACCAGAATACTGACTTTCAGAAGCCAGGAGAAGAAACCATCTTAAGAACAGAGTGGTTAAATAATACAACCCTCTGGCATGCATGGAATGAACCAAAGCCTGAAGAATGACTCTTGGTTCTGGAATGAGGGAGCCATTATGAATATGACAAGAATTGTCTCAGGAGTCCTAGCAAAGAAAGGCCAAGTGGAACAGGGCTTAGATGGGGGCAGTAGGTAGATGTGGTCCATTTTAGGACCTTTCTAAACTAAAAGATCAAAAAGTACGACCTCACCTGGAGAAGGACCTGATATAAAGAAGCCAAACATATGTCAGTATGTTTGCGTTTTGATTTTTAACAATTCCTTCTATGTGGAAAGTGATGGTCCTAAAATAAACGGGTAATTGGAAGTTAAAAAATCAAATGAACAAGAGAGAATGGTATTCGGTGCACAAAGAGGGAGGCTAACATTAGCGACGGGCAGGACATTTCGTATACTAAAGCAAGGAGGGAGAGCGCAGACAGCACAGGTTGGGCAGCTGGATACGCGGCAGAGGAACTGAGATAGTTTAGCCATGGCTGGTTTTATATTTTACATGGTATCAGTGAAGCCATCAACCTAGAGCAAGGGACAGAGAAGGAATACTGCAAAGAAAATATGAAAGCAGTGAAGATCGTGACAGCAATCATCACAATGGGAAACGGACAGAAAGGGGGAAATCTGTTTCTTTTTGCTTAATTGTTTTTGTTTGGACACATGGACTTCTGTCCAACAATGTACAGAATAGAAGATATGGGTACTATCCAGAGGTGAGGCTGGAAATACAAAAGTATTTGCAGAAGTAGAAAAAAATTATCAGATAAATTACATTAAGAACTTATCCTGATTCTACCAATAATTGCACTTGACAAAAGTTAATGTTCTAGTAAGATTTGGAATGTACATACTATGTGACTTTCATACTTTCTTACTTTCTAAGGGGCACAAGTGAATTGAGATTTCAGACATTTTATTTGGGAACATTGCTTCACATGTGTTAATTAGTATACCTCACTTTTTATTATTGGTTTATGGGAAAAGTGCTTGCTTAATTCAGACAGTTACTCTGTATTAACCAGTAATGGTCTATGTAAAAGCAGGAAGAGGAGCTGCGACTAAAAATCACCTGGTGGGAATCCAGGGTGGTTGAGGTGTGCCTCAGGCGCCATGCTCAAAGGCAGTGAGCTGGTAATGGGGAAGAATCAGGAGTGATTGATTGGCTACCTTGTCCCAAAAGCAAAGGAGAAAGTCTAGGCTTGTGGAAAGCCAAAAGAATACCCCCACCCCTGAAATGCTGATGAGGATATAAAGAAAAAGGAACCTTTCTACATTGTTGTTGGAAATATAAATTAGTACATTTGTTATGATAATCTGTATGGAGATTCCTTGAAAAACTAAAAAATAGAGGTACCACTTAAATAGAGTTACACCAACTCTTAGTACATTTCCCAGACAGTTTAACTAGGAGGGCCTAGATGTACCTAAGTACTCATGTTTATTGTACCCTAATTCACAATAGCTAAGGTGCAGAATCAGCCTAGGTCCCCATGGAAAGAAAAGAAAACTGGGTCTCCATACACAGTGAATTCAGCCAGAAGGAAGAGTGACCTCATGTAAACATTTCAAAATGGATGGAACTGGAGACCATGATGTTCACATTAGTGCACTTCAGTGAAATGAGCCAGACTCAGAAAGTTAAGTGTGGCATGTTTGCTCTGCAGGAAAAATCTAGAAGAAATAAATGCAAGCAAGTAAAACGAGAAATGACTTGAAAGTCAAAGGGAGACTACTAGAAAGCAGGAAGGGTTTCAGAGGAGGGAGGATGAAAGAAAAAAGTATGTTATATGAACGGATGACTATGTTAAAGTGGAACTCATGGCCTGTATAGCTAGTGTGCTCCAGTAAAAACATCAAGTAAGCAAGAGAAGGTGGTTGGAATTCAGAGTTAGGGGTGTGCAGGGAGCAGTGGGAACATGAGCTTGTGCATTCTCTGTGATATCCTCTAACTTGGGGGCAACATGGTAAGAAAGGAAGTTAGTAGAAAAGTAGGTACCTCAAGACCAGGTGAGGGGTGAGAGGAAGACCTGCCATGATCAGTGTAGAGGTCAAAGAGGGTGGTTCTGGACATCCTTCTGGTGGACTAGCTTGCTCTGAGCAGTGTTTAAAACAGACTGATTTAGTTTGCAACATCTATATGTTTTGAGGTTTTATGTAAACATTAGAAATTAGTTTTCTTTTAAACATGGAGAAGTGGGAACACCACACTTGAAATTGTGCACAAGAATAGCAAGCTGGAGCTAAGTAACTGCTTTCAAACCAATTAGCAGGAGCTAATTATCTGTCTTCAGTTTCCCATGGTTGTTGCTATACAAACCTCTCTCCTGTTGTGAATCTGTCTCCTGACCCTGATTCATATGAACACAGAGAACTGTGAAGGATGTACAGCTGCTTGAAAAGGAAGAGACAGTCCACCTTAGGTGAAGGACTGTTACTTACAGAAGGAGATATATGCATATACATGGAGAGAGACACAGAGAGAGTCAGAGGCAAAGACAGAGACAGAGAGACAGAGAGACACAGAGACCCTAGATCAGTGTGTAGAGTAACAGTCTGTCCCGGTATAGTCTGTTGCATATGCAAGCCAATAAAGAACCTAAAGGTAGAAGAGAAAAATAATAAATATTATGCAGCCATGAATAAGACTGAAGTCGTGCCATTTTCAGGAAAAGGGATGAAACTGGACACCGCCATGTTAAGTGAAATAAGCTGGACTCAGATAAATCTCACATGTGTTTTTCACATGTGGAATCTAGAGAGAAAAAGATGCCATAAAAGTAAAAGGAATGGAATTGTATAAGAAGAGGACAGGGTAGGTAGAGAGAAGGGTCATGGGTGGTAGACATGACCAACGTATGTTAAATGCTTGTATGAAAATGTCACAATGAAACTCAGTGTTCTGTATAATTAATATCCATTAATAAAAGAAGTGTAAGAGAAAGATACAAAATAATGAATTTTTTTCACATTCCTATGACATGTGAAGGATAACCATAGAGTAGTGCGCAGGGTCATAAGTCCATCAATAAGCACTACCTGCCCTGGAGAGCAGCGTGTGTTCGGAGCTTACTACTGCATCGCTATGATTCATCTTGGCTCAGGAAGGCCAGTAATTTCTGCCAGTTCTATCTCTGCTTCCTAAAAGTTTCATGGGATGGGAACAAGAGTGGGTACTGAAATGTATGACTGCTTTTGTTCTAGCCTAACCTCAATAAAAACAGAAAAGGGGGCACTGCAGTTGTTTACTCTGATTATGTTTGGAGGATGTCCCCCACCATCGCATCCCCTGTGGAGCAGCGGTGCCCTGGGTTAGCACTAGAAACTTCTTTCAGTAACATTGGCATCCAGGAAATACTGGTGGCATTGGCCTTGCAGAAACAGTGGCCCCGAGTTCTAATATTTGTTGTTTTGTTGTTCAGACCATTTAGTCTCTAGGAAGCTTAGTCTCTTCATCCACAAGGGAGTGTTCATACTGCCTCTACATAGAACACAAGGCTGCCATTAAAATCCAAGATTGTAACACTGCACATAAAAACTCTTTAAATAACATAAGGCATTCTGTAAATGAGATTGATAACTTGTGCTTGAATCTTGGAATTATGAATGCACTACTTAGTATATGAATAAAATAAAGGGAAATATATTCCAAGTAGTTTTTTTGCTTAATGATATGATTTTATGCAGTAAAATGCGCAGATCTTAAGTGTGCAGTTGGAGGAGCTTTTGGAATTAGACACAGCCCTTAGGCAACATCATAAGCCAGAGACAGAGTTCCTAACATGTTTAATATTTGTTGTGATGCAGAAATCCCAGGTGAATACTGGAAAGAAATTAAGCATCTGTCCACAAAAAGAGATACATAAGTATATAAGCCTTAAAAATGTAATGTCTGACAATAGGAAAATCTCAGGAACATCATGGTCTACTCATACAATAAAATACTTTTCAGTATTTGAACACCAAGACAAGCAACGATGTGAGTGAATCCCATAAACATTAAAAGAAGCCAAATACAAAGAAATCATTCCAAATGAGTCATCCATGAGCTTCTAAAAATCAATGAATGATGACCCCTAACCTTCTATAGAAATGCAAATCATACATGGAGGTCAGAGTGGTGAGTTAGAAAAAGAGGAGTTTTTGAACATGTTGACTTCTGTTTATTTATCTTCCAAATGTAAGGATCTTTTTCTGTTTTACTCCAGGTTGAATGTTGTGACTTTGAGTATTTTTATGATGAAAATTATTAAAATGTAGTGCTAAGAAAAATTAAGTGTTAACTATTAAATCCTCCTTGCAAGCAAAACACAAATATTCTCCTGTCAAAATGAATAATTCAACTCATTTTCCTGTCTTTTTGGAGTTTAAACAATATGTAATAAAAAATCTATTATTGAGTGGCTGCTACATGAATTTTGCTTAAAAATAACTTTATTTTAGTTTCGAGTATAGAATATTCATCAGAAATATATCAAGAAGAGTCTCTTAGGAAAGACTTCCATATATATAACCTTTTGTTGTAATAGAGTACAACATTTTTTCAGAATTTTCTGGATAGACCATCTTGGATTTCTTGATAATTTTTGTGGTCTCTGTTGTAATGGTATATACAGACATAATGACCAGTGTTCCTTGTTTGCTTGATAGATTAATGGTCCCTCTGTATCGCCTGTGTTCTGGGGCACCCTGACAGCTGATGAAGAGTCACCAACAAAGATGCTAATACTGATAATGCATTATTAGAATTGTTATGAGGGAGGTAGAAAATAATTGTGCTGGCTGCACATTCAAAAACGTTGCTGTTTCATTTGTGCAACTTTGTGGCTTGCTGAGGAAGTTTAACTGTCATGTGCCTCACACATGAGCACATTGCTCCTGGCTCAGAAGTTGTAAACTGGCCGACCTGTCCTATTCAGCAAAGATCACAGAATCTTTCTACTTTAAGAACTGCAAAGGATTATTTAAGAACCTTTTGGTGAAAGCTTACTACACTGTGCTGCTTCTCAAGTCATAACCTGCCTTTTTCTCTGTTTCCTATGCTTTTTTATTTTTATTAGGTTTTGGTTTTCTCTTGCCGGGCTTAGCAGAGATAAAAGTAACTGCTGATAATTGTGGCTGAAATCACTACCCTTTTATGCGAAGGAGACTTCAAAAACAGGAGAAATCTTACACTGATATAAAATGTTTGCTTTGTTGTGGCACTTGAATGCCCTCAAAATGTTTGAAAAAAATAGTCCAAGCATTTCTAATTGTCTTTAACCATGCAGAATTGGTTTTCTGAGGAACTATTTTTTTTTATCGACTCTTCCTAAGGAGCCCTTTTATGGAATCTGTTCTTACAAAACCTTCAATCATTTTAGATGTGTTTATCTGGCTCCCCTCCAGAGCAGAGCTTTCTTTAGAGAGAGTGTAAATCTGATTTTAAACCTGTATTTTCAGATAAACCAAGGTAGCATATTTTTCCCAGTTTTTCTTTAACGCCACAGTATTCTTCTAGTAAAGAAGAGAACAATAATATATGAATATCTTCAGGAACAATCTTCTTTCTGTATCTAAAAATTTCTTCCTCTGGCACTTTATTGATTTCTTAGTTTCATTATCTTTAGGTTTTTAATCTCACTACTGTTAATTGTATGTCAATTTTCTCACTGTAAATGCTTTCTGATATCACAGATGGGTTAGCATCAGTTCAAATGCCTAAAGCATTCAGTTTTGAGATATATTCATTTGTGAATTCAACATATTTTGTTGACAATATATTATGGGTTGTATCTATTCGTGTTTTGTATGTTTACAGATTTTTCATCACTATTATAGAAATTTTTGCATAAGTGTTGAATCTGTATCATATATTAACTTTATGTCTGTAATCAAAGCATTCCAATGTTTTGCCTTATCACATCACGGCACATTGGTCAATTATAATATTAGGAGTAAACCTCTAAGATTGATCCCAGTAAGCTGTCTGGGGACTTTGACTGCTTCAAGAGCCAAAATATTAAGGATTGATGTCTTGCAATAGACATGGTTCACAAGGAGGAAATGTGACAGTGAAAATCACAGGCAAAGCTCCTCCGTTGATTTCACATTACAGAAGAGGATAATGCGCAGGGCACCAATACGTGTTACATGTGCAGTCTCTACCCAGAGAAAAGGGTTAAAGAATGGCAGGACGGGCAGATAAGTGAGTCATCTGGGAAGTTCTCAGGGAAGGTGGCTTTTGAAAAGGCCAAAAACTTAACTATGTTACGTGGATTGGGCTTCGGAAGTATGGGCAAGTGGACATTCCAACTGAATCAGTAAGTAAAATAGTGACCATGTTGCACAGAACTTTGAGAAGTGGAGAGAGCAGGGTGGCAGAAGTAGGGTGGGTGGAGGTGGGGTGGCGAGGGGAGAGGTTGGAGTGGGTGAGTACAGGACCCTGTGGCACTGCCCAGACCACGGTGAGAAGTTAGGATTGGTTTCTATCAATACTGGGGACTCAACCTGGGGACGTGTGCATGCTAGAGAAACACTTTACCACCAAGTCACATCTCCAGCCTCACAGGACTTTTAGAAAATTGATGTGGGAAGTGATGACATGTTTCTAAGCAAAGAAACGATGTGATTAATTTAAAAATGAATTGCTCTGGCTTCTACGGGGAGAGTAAGATGAGGATAGCAGAGGACAAGTCAGGGAAGCCAGTTAGGAATTTCAAACAGGTCACCCTGACTCTGTCCAGAGGACCTAGGGTTGAGGTATCTAGAGATCAACAGGTTCTGGTTATACTGAGAAGACTGAACTAATGGTGCATGATATTGGGTAACTTACTGTGTATTTCCTACGATGTTTATGGAAGCCAAATGACCAAAAGTGAGGAAATTAAAAATACAGCTGAGAATTTCAGGTGAAAGAAAGAAGTTCGAATGTTTCCACTGTAAAGAAATGAACTACAAAGTGTGATAAAAATACAATGGATGTTTACATCTAAAAAAAAATTGCAATTAAAAGACACATTGCCATTAGCCCCCCTCAAGTTCCTCCCTCTTCTTTGAGCACATTTGTCCCATTGTTTCTGGCACTTTCTGGGGCAGCTCTGGAGTCTTTTTTCCTGAGTATCGTTACCTGTGTTGTTACAGCTGCCTTAATGTCCTCAGCTGATTCAAAACAGTTCCCTTGCATGGTTGTTGTGAGTTTGAGGAAGAGCTAGAAGTCACCCAGAACCAAGTCTGGTGAACAAAGCGGATGCGGATATACCGCAGTGTTTCTATGAGCTTGCCCGTCTGTTGCATTGCATGGCACTTAGCAACAGTACTCATTAAATTTCATTCCTCTTAAAGAGGCTCATGGGAGAAGACTTTCGGAACAATTTCAGAAAGTGACAAAAATGTTTTTGAAGTGAAAGGGAGTATTTTGAGTGAAGTTAATGCAATATGTCTTTTACTGTATTTTACTATATTTCACTATATATTTCAATCACCCCTTATATGTTTGCAGGGACAAATATGCTTAACTTGATTGAAACATTGTGCATGTATTAAATATTATATGGCACTCCACAAATATGTATCAGTTAAAAATAAAATAAGTGAAAATAGTAACTACTCACCAACAATAAATTTAAAAATTTTTTTAAAAATCTCTTTATTCAGGGCTGGAGGTACAGCTCAGTGGGCTAAGTGCTTGCCGCTGAGCACTAGGGCCCTGAGTTCGATCCCCGGTCCCGGAAAAAAAAAAAAATCTCTTTATTCCTCACTTGGATAGAAGGCTCCTGGATGATCACTTTAAAATTATGCTTCAAAGTTTATGTAAATAACGTGTCTTTTTTGATGTATGAAATAGCACATGGAAATCTGTGTTTAAAAAGCTGCGTGCCTGGCCTGAGGTTGACAAGCTACTTTGTAGCATTGCTAGACAAAGGTGAGTGAGGAGAGATGGGAGGTAAATGGGAATGATCGGGTGCACCTCAGCACTGTCCTCCCAGCACGACCTCCTCGGTGATTCAAGCTGCAGTGCACTGTCATGGGTGACATCAGCTTGACCTTGCTTCACCTGAAACCAGAAGGGTTACTTGGCGTATTTATATCATGGGGAAAGGTGAGGGAATGTAGCACAATGAGTGGACACAACCAGAGCTCTCCCGTGCCTGGGACATGCCCCTTACCTGAGCAAATCAGTGGTCCACACCTGTACCCTTCCCACACTCATTCCCTTTTGCTCCTATCACTTGCACCAGACCATCTAAATGGTATTTCTTACCTCTCAGGTGACAGAAAATTTTATCCCTGTGGGATCTAAGTTCCTGGTGGTATTATTTTTATTGATTTCTGCAGCTCCCATTTGTTTGACCACCGGACAAAGGAATATTATGACTTCCCTGGATACAAACCATGCTCCTGTGTTCAGGATAGGATGAATACTGGTGCCCCCAGCAATCATGACCAGTCACCTTCAGGAAAAAGTGACTCTCTCTTATGAGTATTTACTGTTATATGGACACTAAAATGAAAAATGTAGGCCCACCCAAATCAGTTGAACCGTGGCGGGGTATCGTAAGAAAACAGTCCTTCCTGAGGTTTTAGGTTGTCTAATTCCATTGAGCTAGTTTGGATAAGATATATAGTCTTCAACTAGCTCTTAGCTATAATAGAAAGAACAACCAGTACCCTTTTCTTCTTTTGATATCTGAGTCCATATGGAGAAGACAGATCATATTTTGGCTCCTAGTTTAAGACATACACTGTCTACTATATAATAGCAACCCACACTCACAGTGTTATCTGTGGGTACCACCTGCCAGCCATCAGCAGTATATTTTCCTTTTCTATCAGACCAGAGGCTCTGAGTAATGGGATACGCTTTGAGAGAAAGGATCACCATGAGCTTGAGTCCCTTCTTTGCCATACAATCCACCCCTCAGTTAATAGATCATGATCCAAAGAGGAAAAGCAAACCCAGATTTCACTCAACATTTGTACATCCAATTCTAAGATTAAATGAGCTGTGCTATTTGTCTTCAGAAGTGTTTTGTTTTTACCACTTTAACAGTGCACATGACCTGTAAACTATTAATGGCATGTAACAATTTGTCCTAAGTCTATCTCTTTGCATCCTAAATAATTTGGCTCAAGTACATTAGCACAAAAGCCACTAAAGCAGGGGAGTCTTAGGTCAATTGCTTTGAAAACCTTGGTTATTAAGTAGCCAAAATAATCTCACTATTGGACAGAAAGATTAAAGAGGAAACTTGGGTCATACATCTAATTCTGGAATTCAGTCTGAAAATGCCCTGGGCCACCTTCCTTCTCAAGACATGTTAGAGATTGAGTGGTTCTGTTTTCCTTCGCTCCTCCATCTTAGGGTCTGAGGAGAGCTTAGTGTTGTAGATATCGTCCCATTTTGAGACTGCCGCCTTTCACTGCTGGGGTGATTGGAGTAACAATCCTAACACGTTTCTATAAAAGTTTCTTTGTTGATGCATGAAAAACGAGAGTGATATCCCAAAATAAGGTGCCGTACCTGACCACAGACATCAAGCATGTGGAAAAGTGACAGTGCAAAGCCTAAGAAACCAACGCACAGCAAACTGAGTTCTCATCTCACTAACAACCAAACGTGCCGAAGTCAAGAGCTGCAGCTATTACTTCAATCTCTGCTACACAAGCATCCAGGAACAAAAGTATTCAGGGCTGGTAGGTAAAAATGTAGAGCGGCAGTTAAATTTTAATTTTGAATGAACACCATGCATATATTTTAGTATGTCTCAGTTAATTTTAAAGATGTTCTTTGAAATGTTTACATGCAACTTACATTTAATTTGGTCTCCTGTATTTATATTTGCAAAACTTGGCAAAGGAGTTATTCTTTTGGTTTGCCAAGGGACTGGGATTGCATTTTTCTGATTAGGGCAGTGGGCAAGAAAGATTGCTTATAAGTGTTGTTCTTTATCATTAAAATAAAATTTGTCTCTTTGGTGTTTCATTGGTAGATTTTAGGGAACATTTGCTGGTTTGGTTTTCTTTTGGTGGTAGACTGTGAGATGTTGTATTTGATTTCTTTAAATTTTGACAGCTAGCTAGAACTTTCCAGGTGATGGCCTGGATTAATTTGGGTTCCATCAAAGAGCAATGCACACAGATGATTTTCAGAGTGTTATAACTATGTTATCAAAGGCCAAAGTTACTTTCACATAAATTTCAATGAGTGTGGAAAATAGTAGTTTAATATCAACTGGTGGGGTTAGAGTAGTTTTTAAAGTTAAAAAAAACCTCATTCATAGTATTAGCCATAAAACCGACACATGTCAACTTTTAAATGTCATTTCCATGCATGGCCCTTGTTGGAGTGTGTTATGTCCAGTTCTTACAGACTCACCTATCAGCTCAATAAATCTGCTTCGGGAATTCCTATTAAGTTCTTGAGTTACAGGCCCATGTCTGAGGGCCCCTAAGTATGACTGCAAAATGAGCTGTAGCTAACAATGTCATTTATTTCCCCATTAGCATTTATGTCATTACACAGAGTTCTGAATTCCTGTTTTTGTGAGGACTCTTGGAGTTGCAATGTACATAGATCATAGTTTACAAAATGACCAAGAGTAGTGTTGTTTTTCAAGCTAAAGGTATATATACATTGACTTGTCTTTGTGCATTAAATAAAAATAGGATTTCTGAAGACTAAAACGAATACATTGAGGCACAGTTTAAAAATAAAAAGACAGAGTATCAGGAATGCTATAATAATGTGATCACTTTAAAACAGGTTACCTTGCTGCTTAGATACAGTTTTTTGATAGGATGTCAAAGTGGGAGGAGCTATAATATTTCACTGCCTTATCTGTCCAGTGATCACCGCCTTCAAGATCTAAATGCAATCCTTAAAATCTACACTTTGTGTTTCTATGGAATTGGTAAATTTGGAAAGCATGCTGTAGGATTTAATCGTAGAAGTGATTTCAAGTTATCTTCTTCCCCCTCAACTAAAGCTCTGAATGTTTACTCTTTTCAAGTAGCAGCCAAAATGTGGACAGCCTATGACATTTCTGGCTGTCTTTGGTTTGAAAAAAGCATTTAATATGGCTAGTTAGAGTCACTAAGCATAAGTGTTACCTCCCTTTGGTAATATGTATTAATCAAGTCTGACAGGATTGTTGCAGTCCTATATATTGCCAAAACTCCAGACTTGCTTTAATTTTGGAGCTTGGTGCTATCCCTGGCTTGGTGCAGGTAAAAGAAAAGTCTGAAGTTGGGTGGTAGGAGACATGTGGTTCACTTCTGTTCCTTCTCTTTCTTGAGCTTCTACAAGGTGTTTCCCAGCTTTCCCCCACTTGCTTCTAAGGTCTGTGGGGTTTCACTGGACTAGGAGATGAGCAAGTTCTGAGTTAAAGGATAAATTCTGAGTTAAAGGATAAAGGTCTATATGAATCAAGGATGTGGCAGGAAACAGATCTGGAAGAGGTGAATGAAGTTTAGAGAAAGGAGTTTTCAAAGCAGAAGTGAAACACTCAGTGGTTAGTAATAATGACAGGCCACTATCATCTCTGAGGTCACCCATGCCAGCTGCTGTCCATCTGCAGCCTGGATGTGAAGGCACCAAGGGAAGAAAACAGATTCTTTCACCCATATCTCATGTTGGGCAATAGTCTCCACTGGCTGAATCTGGCCAGCACCTAGGGACCCTGTGAAATGTATCCAGGCAGAATGCAGGAGGACAGACCAGGGTCAGATTTGTGAAAATAAGTCTTTTTCTTGTGTGGACACTGAAGTCTTCAAATAGCTTTCCTCTTGCCTTGCACAACTTGTGGGAACTCATCACCCTTCCCAGATCAGGGCAAAGGCATTCTGATTATGGATCTGCTGCCTCTTTCCATGTGGCTAGCATCTAGCTCTCTGTCTCTCTTTCCTGTTCTGAATATGTATCTTCATCCATAGATGCCCTCCCTTTCCCCCAGCTCTTATCTTGTTCAGGGGACTCACTGCTATGTTTTTGGTCTAGAAAGATACTGAAGGCATGTGTCAAATGAAGCCCACTCTGTCTTCTGCCTACCTGCAGGTCAGGGCATCCACTGAACACCTTTGTGATTTTCTATAAACAGATCACAAATCTTTAGGACCTGTATGAGTCTCCTGTGTGTTCAACTTCAAGCTGTCTTCTCTGCATTTAAAGTGCATAGAGAATAATTTTATCTCATACTTTTCTGTTCCTTTCTCATAGTTGCTATTCCATTGTTTTTATCTTTATGTATTTAAGCCAGTTTGCCTAAGTGGCACTTTTATATTATCATCTGGTTTAGAACAATCTAGTACTTCAAAAATGGTGGCTTGGAAATGCCTGATCAGGATTTAAACTTTACTGATACTTATTTTCTGTGGGAGTGCCCAAGTTATAGAAGTGATTTTATAAAGATAACTTCCTATTTGATTCTTCCAGGACTAATGAGTTTTTGTTGATATATATATATATTTGTGGGGTAATAGTACTGGGTAGTGGACCTGTGCTCTTCATGCTAAGCTACATTCTCAGCCAATTTTATATTTTTATTTTGAGACAAGGTCTATCTAAGTCACTAAGTTGCCCAGGCTAAGCTAAAACTGCTAATCCTGCCTCAGCCTCCCAGCCTCTCGGTATTTGATTCTTGGTTTCAAGCTGTGAAATAAATGATTCCCATATTTTCTTTGTCACCCTATGTGTTTAGACTGCACATGTGGCAAGTTACCTATCAGCATTGTTACTAAAGGCTAGTAATTTTAGTTTAACAGCACAATTTTGGCATGCAAAGAATTGAGCATTTTTGTTTCAATTTAAGTTATGCACTTGTAGTTTCAATAACACAACACAGAGTCACACAATGTCATGATTTCTAACTCAGTTTAATTCATTAAACAATAGTTCTAAAATTTATAAAGATACTATGATATGTATTGAGGAAGGAAATTTTTATTTGCATACTAATATAGAAGTAGTCAATCACAGAATACTTCTACAAGTATAATTATTTTCTCTTGCAAATATAGTTGTTAATAAACCAATTATTTCCATTATAGATTATAAAAATTAAGAATAAGGAAAGTCAGGATAGTTTGCATTGATATGAGAATATTCATTTAGTTCTGTTGATAAAATGATATAGTCAAACATTCATGTTTAATATTTGTGGTTTTATTTTTCTAATTTATTTGCTTATATCATTTCAAATGCATGAAGAATCAGCCTTGAAAATAAGTAAGGATGGAATTCATGCAGAAATTAAAAAGAGAAAAAAGGTAAAATATGATATGTGGGGAGAGTCTTTGTAAACAAGATCTAGTATTTCAAAATTCAAATTAATCATTAGGTTTTGGGGAAATAAATGAATAAATAGGAACTCCATCACAACTCGAAAAGTTGAAAGGAGTAGAGAATTTACTCATTAAGGTTATCAGTCCCACACTGATTAAATGCTTTTTCTTTATTCCACAGTACTACTGCTGAAAAAGACTGTGTGCTATGCCTGAGACCTGAAAACGGGCGATTACACTAATTCAAGCGTAATGCCTGTGGGTAGCTCTGGCAAGCCATTATGCAGGGCATAAACCAGATAGTTAAGGTTCTGAACATAAGGATTTGCATCACCTTCCAATCCATGCCTTGATTACCATCTCAGTTTTAGAGAGAGTTTAGTGAAATATCAATGAGAAATAGGTTCTTATAGGTAGGAGTGTCATAGCAGACTATTTGGAGGAAAATTGGAAAATAGCTTCAATTATCAAGTGTGATTCTTTTACTCTTCTGGAAGGTCTCAGAAAGCATTATTTTGTAAACTAATATAAAACATAAAATCAGTGAACTCTCTTTCTCAGAAGGCTCTGCTTTACATTTATAGTTTTTTTTTACTAAAAGGTAATTTTAAAAAATTAATATCCCATGTTCACATGATGTGTGAAGTAATTATAATTGTTCCAATTAATATCAACATTTTTCTAAAAGATAAAGGCCAGTGTTATGTGCCAGGTGTGCGTGATGTTTGGGATGAAGAAGGTGGGGTTGTCAGGGTGCACGTTTTCTTCTTTCTGGATTGGAGGAAAACAAATGAAGATAATCAAGTTGAGATTTTATTTTGTCACCTCTCTTGTAACCTTCAGACCACATTAGTTTGGGTGACCTAACAACACTATGGTAAAATCAATCTCTACAGATTTGCCTTCTCAATGGTACAATTTCCTGGATATGCTTTTTAGCTGATAATTTGTTAGCTGATAATTTGTTTCTTTCAGTGAATTGGAAAGACCTTGTAACCTTGACATCAGTGATTCTACGTGGTTTTGAGTTTTGTTCTATAATTCACTCAGAATTCTCCTTCTCTACCTTTAATTTTCATTTTCACTATTAATTAAAAACCAATTCCAAAGCAAAAGGAGACACTACTTTTAATATAATTCACCACTCTATTATACAGCAAGGGAAATATAAGATTGTTTAATACATAAGAATAATTTAATGAAGTGAAATCTCATTTTAATGAAAATATTTAAAAGGAAGGAATACAGAGAATAATCTTTAACCTGACACAAGCCAAAGACATACGTCTTATAATGGATAAATAAAAGTTTAAAAATTAGTGAGAGTGTAATACAGTACTTTCCAATAAAAATATAACCTAAACCTCCATATGCAATTTGAAATGATAATTTAAATAATTCATATGTAATTTAAAAATGTCTTCTGGTAGCCACATTTTTTAAAGTAAAATAAAGTTTTGAATTTAAATAATAGCTTTCTAAGTAATTCTTGAGTCAAAGAAAAGTATTTCATGGAACATATAAAACGTGTCAAGCTGAATGAAGTGAGGAGGCAGTGTCAAAATCTGTCAGATGGAGGTAAGTGAATTGTGAGAGAAAAATTGATAGGCATATGTGGTAAATACATGTTAGCTCAGTAAGTCCAAAAACACATACAAAGGTTCTGTTTCAGGCAAAATAGGTCACTTCAGTAAATATATGCAAAGGAGAATGAAGATGTCTAGAACCCAAATGCAATGCTCATCCTTGGTTAGATTCAACTGGATAAAGGGAAATGGAAGAGGTATAGAATATAAGTTAAACATTAGATCACATTAAAGGGATAGTGACTTTGTATGATATTGGTATGTTATGCTGAAAGAGTCTCATTTTATGCATACATGCTGTTGTGGCCAATATCTGTAAATGATTGTGAAATCATTTTGGAAATTTGTTTGCAAATCGAGAGGATGAACATAAGAAAGAGAAAGTCATGTGATACAGTGTAAGCGATGGTTGAATACAGGATTGGATAACATTGTAACTCCAACTTGTCCTGTTCAAGATTTTTTCTAGTAAAATATTTTTAAATTCTAATTATATTATATATTTATAACTTATTCTATATATTGGTTTTATGAATGAATAAAATTTACATATTATATTCCAAATATAGTTGATAATATACTCCATAGTATGTTTTCACAATAAAGTATAAATATTTTGATTTTAAAATCTTAGGACAAAGGAGAGAAAAGAAGGAATACTAGATAGCAACAGAATTTACAGATACTTTTTTTTCAATCACTGGGGAGCAAATACAGGGCCTTTCCAGTGAGCTGCATCCCCAGCCCAATTTCAATTGTTTTCGGTTTTTTTTGGGGGGGAAGGGGGAGGTACTGAGGATTGAACACAGGACCTCGTGCTTGCCAGGCAAACACTTGTGCTGCTGAACTCTATCCAATTTCAATTTTGATACAGGGTCTCACTAATTTCTAAGATGGCAAAGTTGGATTTGTACTTGAGGTTCTCTTGCTTCAGACTCCCAGAGTACCAGGATTACAGTCTTGGGGCACCAGGTAGGCTGAGAATTTGCAAATTCTAAATTGCGGATATTCTTCCATTTGTGCAGATCCGCTGATGAGTCCAGTTAGGTGGGGTTTCAGGAAAAGTGCCCCAGTCTTCTCTATTCTTGTGGATGGGGCTCTGTGATGAGCTTCAATATGATGGAAATGCTATGGAAGAGAGCAGGGCCTGACTTCAGGTTGAGACTCTGCAAAGCATGGTGCCTCCCAGGAATTAGGTCCAACTCCCAAAGCTTCCTGAGCGACACAGTCTTATGCTCAGCTGGACTTGGCATTGACATGTGTTTGTAAATTCTGTTAAGATCTCTTCATTCTTTTAAAAGCTTATTTTATGTAATTGATGGAAAGCCCAACTTTTCCCAAAACTCTTTAGTCCAGTTCATTGAAAATCTGAAGACCGATAAATTTAGCTCTGTTCAAAGGGAGTATGAAAAAACTAGTCTTAGGTAACACAAGTAAGATAAAGAAGAAAAGGTATGTTCACTTAGAATGAAGAAACAAACTCATCTGCCTAGTGATCTGATGCTGGGTTAACATGTACCTCTTGAGTAGCTGGAGCATAAGAGAAAGGCAGATATTTGAGTCTTAAAAAGGAAAGATTATCATTGCAAACAAGAATAGCTTTTTAAAAACTTATGTGTATGTTATATGTGTCATTACACTTAAGGATGCTTAGGCACCAAAGAGTCCAAACAATGTCACACACTAAAATTAGAAGCTAGATCTTGTAAACTTCTAAGGTAAATTTATAAACAGGCGCATTCTCCCTGGATGACACCCTATTGAAGGACAAAAAGTTAGGTGTTTCTTTATATCATTTAACGTCTTGTGAGCAGGTGGAGATATTTACCTAAAAAGGCTATTCTATCCTAAGATGGACATTTAAATGTGTCTCAAAGATAATATCACAAATGTTAAGCTGAAATAATCTGAGTAGTTTTAATCTCAGTTTTCTCTGTAAAACTATATGACTGTTGTCTGTTAACATTCTGTAGGGATTCAAATACTAAAATAACCAGGGTTGGTAAGGAATAACAGTCCTCTGGCTATAAGTTATATTTTAAAGTGCTTGCTCTTCAGGTGAAATTGTAATAGTTAAACTCACTATTCTATCTGCAGTGCTAACATCATTGACCCTCTCTTCTGGGTGTTGAATGACTACAATTTAGAGGATGGAACTAGAAAAGTAACTTGGCTAAGAGGACAACCAATATTTTGACCCTAGCCTTCCAAATCAATGAGGAAAACTTTCTAAGAAATCTTACAACTTTGGTGACTCACACAACCTCCTGAACAAGGAGTCTACTTGACCTGAGGACAAGCCTTGGTTGCTTTTTTGTTACTGATACAAAATACCCAATGCCCAAACTTAAGAAAGGAAAGGTTTATTTAGCTTACAGTTTGTGGAGATTTCAGTCCATACATGTCCAGCTCAGAGGCAGAGTGCCACATGGTAGAGAGCAAACGTTCATGGTGGCAAACACAGCAAAAGCAATGAGCAAAAGGGAGGAATGGCAGCAAGCAGCCTCTTTCCTTTCCTCACATTGTAATTTGCCTACCCCCACCCAGGGGGCAGGTAGCTCTCACACAATCTCCATGCCCTCCTCTTCCACAGGCTCAGGATGTGTACAAAGTAAGCACCTTGGCTTCCTGCTGAGTCACTCAGCCAAACCTCTAGACTCCTCAAGTTGACACAATGTATGAATCATAATAACAAGAATCAGCAAGTGTACAGTATGCCAAAGCAGGGTCTCCAAGAAGGAAAAGTCTTCCTTTCTTTCCCAGAAAGCAACGTGGTCAAGTAAGACCATGACCCATTCTGATGGCTGACACCGGCAGAAGAGCTGAGGGCCTCTGTACGTGGTTTCATAGTAAGGCCTGAGAAGACTTAAACTGACTTTGATAGACACCAAAAAGCTAATTTTGATGAACGCAGGTCTCACGTCAACTTGGTTTTAAACATCCAGCAGAAAAGTATAACAAAAAGGTGTATAAAAAGGATACCATAGAAATAAAAGCTAGGTATAAATAAAGGCTATAATTGCTGATCCCCTTCTGGCAGTTTTCAGCTACACTGGTAATTGGTCACTGTGTTTCATTAAGACAGGAGAAACTAATGGGCCTTTATAATGGAATATAGTGGAATCTATAAAAGCTCAACAAGACTCTCTAAATTCTTCCTCTCTATCAACTTACAGCTAAACTAGAAGAACTTATAACAAGAAATATCAGACTTAGAGACAACCTCCATCAGTAGAGGGGTCTAAGGGCCAACTGGGTACAATTGCTATTCCAGTCCCTTAAGAGCACTTTCTGGATGTGGATCTTTCTCCAATCTGTCTTTCCATTCAAGGGCTCATGCTTTGATTATACATGCTTTAATGTCTTGGAAAATTTGTTTATTCTGGCATAGAGGCTGCCAAACTCCAAGTGATCATGTTGATGGGACCAGTGAAAAATGTGCCAGACTCCTTTTCTGGATTAGACTGGATCAACCTTGTAAAGAGGCCATAACTGCTAAATGACAACATGACTTCTATGTGAATCCCATTAGATTAGCTTTCTGGAGAAAGTCCTTGACTGCGGTTTCCCCTACACCAACCCTTCTCAGGTCGAAGCAACTAGGTGGAAACTATGTCCCTTCTCCCCTTAACCATAGCATTACGATTTGTGTTTGGATGTCTCCCCCAAAGTCCCATGTGGTCATGGGGTGGGCTTCTAGAGTTTATGATTGATTCGTTATCCAATGTTGGGATTATGGGTGTGAGTGCGGCACCTGCCCTGGTGTGGACAGTTTGCAAACAGTGTAAGGGAGGCTACTTGATGCCATTCCCACCTTTTTGCTCTTACTGCTTTTGCCGTTTTCTACCTCCTGTTCCATGCACCACTCTGCCCTGGAGCTTACTAAGTATGGACTGAAACTTGCACAAACTGTAAATCAACCTTTCCTTCCTTAATTTTGGGTGTCAGGTATTTTGTCTTAGCAATGAAAGAAAAGTAACCAAGACACAGGGATACCTCTTCAGAGAGGGGAACATTATAGACAGACAGATCTGGACCCTTGAGAGAGACAGTGCAGAAGGTAATAACGGGTCAAGGCTGTGGCTGGAGGCACATCTAAAGATTAAAGTCACAATGGCTGGTTTTACATACTTCTCTAAGGGCTGAATGGGGGCTTGAGATTATTTATATCACCCATTTGAGATTTCTCTTTATCTCATTAGGGGTGGACCTTCTCTCTCACCTACTAAAATTAAGACTAAAATCACTAAGACTAATACTAAAACTAAGGCTACTAAAACTAAAGACAAGACTATTGATTACTGTCCAAGGTTAATGATGTCACCCATGTACCTTGCTACCATTAGACCAATATTATCTGAGTGACTATACTTACAGTCTTATTGGTTGATCATAGTTTTGATCACATGATACCCACCTCATGGTTTTGCTCTGTAACGTATCTTTTGAGAGGTGGGCTCATTGGTCACGCAGTGGTAGCCCTCCTGTCTCTCAGGAGCTGTCGCTATTCTTATGTATCATTTCCCCATTCCTCTTCCTCATTCCTCTTCTCCAATAAATTTTCCTACACTAAAAAAAGAAACACAACTTCTTCATGTATAGATGCCACAAATATGTAGACAATCAAAAAATGGACAAAAAAACTTCCTGGGATTTATAAGGAGTTATAGAAGTGCCACAAGACACAGGCGTGACACAAAAATATAAATAACATTCCTATACACCATAAATGAGCTAGTGTATAATTGGAAATTAAAAAACATTAGCCTTCAAACAAATGAAATGGTTGGGTATGAATTTAACAGAATATGTTCAAGACTTTTATCAGGAAAACTATAAAACACTGATGAAAGAAATCAAAGAACTAAATAATTTATATATTCTGTGTTTGTGGACAGAGAGAGTCATTACTGTCAGGGTGTATGTTTTTCCTGTGTTGTCTTATGCAACCCTAGCAACTTATTTTGTGTGTATTGTGACTACTGAGAAGTGGACTCTTAATTTGTATGTGGACAGGCACAAGTTCTAGAACAGCAAGGATAAAACTGAAGAACAATATTTGAGGACTGATGTGACCTGACTTTCAGACTCACCATGATGTGATAGTGAACAGGACAGTGGGCCCAAGCTAAGACTACAGAAATTGGTCCCCATAAATACAGTCAACTGATCTTTGACCAAGGTGAAAAGATAATATGGTGGAGAAAAGGTAACCTTTTAAACAAATGGCACTATAACCACTGGGCATCCACCTGCAGAGAAAAAGAAAGAAAACAAGAAAAGAAATGAAAAATCTAGACACAAACTTTACATCCTTTAAAAAATTAACTCAAAATGAATCCAATGACTCTAACTTTTGTAAAATGTAAATTTCCTAGAATATTACAGAAGAACAATTCTGTACTTCTTTTGGAGTACTACTCTGTCATAAAGAAAGATAAACATGAATCATTTTTACTAAAATAGATGCACCATGAGATCATGATGTTAAGAGAAATAACAATCAGGCACACAAGCTGAAGTATCACAGTTTCCCTTATATGAGGAGCCTAAATTACAAATAACGAGCAAAATAAAAAATAGATAACAGGAAACAGTGAGATAGATCTTTCTCAGATGGGACAGGACCAAGAAGTGGAGGGGGGAGAAAGGGGGATTATTGCAAACTTGTGCTAATTAAAAAATAAAATTAAAGGAAAATGTTTGTAGCATCAGTACTTGTAATTGCCAAGGCTTAGAAGCCACCACCAAGTCCTATGGTAAGTGAAAGTGTGAATAAACCATGGCACCTCCAGACAATGAAATGGTGTGCATGCTAAAAGCAAATAAACCCTGAAGACATGAAAGCACACAAAAGAAATTTAAACGCATACAACTAAGTGAAAGGACCCAGTCTGAAAAAGCTGCAGTATGACTGCAAAAATCATATTCTGTCAATGGCAAAACTATGGAGATTATGAAAAATACCAGCGCATACTGGGAGTGGAGGGTAAGGAGAAATGACAGAGGTGTGAAATAATTCTGTACATGACGTGGTTATGGTGGGCACATGTGCTATGCACTTATTCAAACCTTAGAATGTGCAGCACCAACAGTGAACTGTAATGTGAAGGATGGACTCCTGGTGATCACACCAGTGCAGTTTCATGATTTCTACTGACTTTACCACTCTGGTTGGCAATATCAATTACAGAGGAGACTATGCATGTCTGGGGCCTGAAGTCCTATGTGGGCTCTTGGTAGCTTCTCTCTTTGCTGTGAACCCCAAATAGCTCTAAAAAATAAACTCTACTTAAAAAAATCGAGTCATCCTTAAAAAATAACAACATAGACAGTCATCAGAAATGTAAAGCTAAGAAGAAAGCCATGAAAAACTGAAGAAGACCATCTCAGAACTAGAGGAACATAAATTTCTAAGGTCAAACTCTCAACCAAGATCTAACACTCAAAAAAGCTGAGCAAATTGCTTAACTTTCAAATGTGATGCTGTCCCTGGAGGGTTGATCCAGAATTTTCTGATCCCAACTAGTTTGTACAAAGAGAAAGTCTGGAGCTCCTGAGGTGAACTTTGACTGCAAGGGGGTTTTTCTCCCCTTGCCCCTGTATTGTCAGGCTGGGATCATCCTGTTCCAGCCAAGAATCCTGCTTACCAGGGCAGCTAAGGACAGAAAATGAAAGAAGACCTCCAGTCCTTCAGGGGATGACTTCTCTGCTGTCCCCAGGTTCTGAAAACATAAGTAATTTATGAAAGACTAATTCAACCTTTAACTAAAGTGTTTGGACTGGTAGAATCACAACCAGAACTTTCAGACTTTCAACCAGAACTTTTTTTCCTGCACCTAACTGTATATGGATTATCCCATTTCACTTCCAGTTTAAGAATCTGCGGCTATAAACAACCCCTCCCCCCAAAAAAACCTGAATCTGTGGCTATTTAAGGGAAATTCAAATGAAGGATGAAAATGAAAGGTAGATGACTTCTCTGGTTTTCAGAGAAGTCATTTGTAAGTATTTTGCCTATGTAAACCTAATACTTGAGTTTTACATTTTATTGTGTTATTATGAAAATTACCGAAACTATCATCACCAATATTAACCAGAATACTTTATGGACACTTTAGTAATAGAGAGATCAAAACCCAAAGACAATTTTAGTTTCTCTGGGATTATTTACTATCATTACATGACACAGGCAAAAGCAGCTCGAGTTTTAGTTCAGTAGTGATTGTTTTCATGTACTTGGTAATGCAGATACCACTTATAACATGGTAGTACAGCTGAAACAGTACATATGCATTTTCAATGAATTAAATTTATTGGTACGTTTTAGGTAGATGTAATGATCACATTCATCACAGGGAATTTGCACCTGAACACGATGTATGTTGACGCTTTTTTCCCCATTCCTCTCCCCTCCCTTCAACCTTCTCCCCCTTCTTATTTACAAAAGCTTTGTTTCCAATTTTTTCCTTCTTTTCTCATTTTTCTCTCTTTTCCCTTCCTTCTTTCCCCCTCCCAACTCCCTGGCTCCCCTTCCCATTTGAACATGTTCTTCCTATTTCACAGTATCAAATACACGTTTTGGTTCTTATTTACACTTTTGGTTTCTAGAGAAACAACGTGATATTTACACATGTGTGTCCCATAGTATGTATACTTTTAAAGAAAACTTTGTACCTTAGAACATTTCTATGAAAAAACAGTAACAGGAAAAACGTTAACTGTGTGTGTTATCTAACAAAGTAAGAAATGGAAGTAAACCCAAAATAAATTATATGTAAATATTGGATCTCCAACACTATTTGTGTAAAATACCAACCTTTACCCCTCTGATTCCCTTGGTACATGTGACAAAGTGTCAGAATTTACCTTATCATACATCATAGGTCTATTTCAGCCTCTGTTCTGTTTTATTGACTTGTAAATCTCCCTTTCTGTTAACGGTGTGTTGTCCTCATTACTATGACTCTACATTATGTCTTTAGAATATGCTCAGAACTAGTATAAGCTCTTCTAATTTCCAAAAATCAGCTCATCTCTTTTAGTCCTTAGTATTTGTTTCATTTTTTAAACACATTATATTCTTGGGATTTTGAACTGTGATATGTTGACTTTGTACATCTATTTAGGTTAAAATAACATCCCAGCAATTTTAAACTTCCCCTATCAATGAAAATGACATAGTCTTCAACAATTTAGTACTTAATTTCTCTGGACCAAATTGTATTGCTATCTTGCATGTAGTGATATTACTTCTCACACAGTCTATGGTTTTCATGCTATTGTAAAGGACATGACACTTTAAATTCCTCAACTGTCATTAGTATATAGAAAGTAGTTGATTTCTATATAATGGTTTTGCATCCAAAATCTAATTTATTTTTTAATTCTAGCAATTTGGACCAGTGATACAGCTAAGCAGATTCTCAGTACCAAAATGATGATAATAATAACAATTATTATTATAATTATAGTAGCTTTTAGTGGTTTCTTTAATTTTTTATGTATGTGACCATGCAATCTTCTCCCTGTTTTACCTCTACCATTTCAATTTGTGTGCTTATTATTATAGTGCTATTAACTGGTTAGATCTTCCAGTAAGTTTGATGGAAAAAGTAAAAGTAGGAACAATTGCTTTGTATCTGATCTTAGATAAAAAAAATCAAATTCTCAACATTATGTATGACAGCTATATGTCTTGTAGGTGGTCTATAGCAAAGTTTCTTTATTTCTTGGCCATTTGTATGTATGAAGTATCTTTCCATTTCACTTGTCCATTTTTTGGTTGTGCCTTTTATGTTGAGGGGTCTACTTTTCTGGAGTTCCTCATATAGGACAGATATTAGTTTTTAGTCTGAGGAATACCTGACTAATTATTTTTTCCTGTTCTGAAATTGTCTCTTCAATGTACTTTGTCTTTTCCATATGTGACAATTCTTTTCCCTATGGCTGATTTTATACTTTGGTTTTTATGACTAACTTTGGTGATTCGATGATGATGCTTATTGGTGTGATTTTTTTGTGTGTGAGTGACACTTATGTTTTGGTTTCACCTCCCTTCTTTTATCAATGGTCTTGTAATTCTCATCAAATTTTAAACATTTTGGTCATTATATTTAAATATTTCTCTCCCTCTGGGCCTCCAGTGACACACTTGTCATATTCCTTGGTTTCGCTCTTCTGAGCCACTGGGCAGTGTCCCGAGGCTGTGCCCGCCTTCTCAGTGTCTTACTTGTGTTTCAGTGGGCTTGTCTGTTGCCTCCACCCCACTTACTGGTCATTGCACCTGTGCTGTCTTACATCCTCTTTAGCTTACCCTGTAACTTTTGTATATCAAATAAGTTATTTTTTAACACCAGGAATTTCTTTGGTTCTGTCTCCTATCTTTTCTTGGTCATTATACTAATAAATCCATGAACATACTTATAATTACTTTTTCTAAGTCCTTCTCTGCTTATTCAATCATTCTGACAGTTCTGAGTTTGTTTCTATTGATTTTTCACCACATCACAGATTTTTCCTGCTGCTCCTTCATAGTCTAATAATTTTTTAGAATCACTGAGAATATTATACTTTTGAGGGTCTTTGCTGTCTTTTTCAACTGCAGTGGAATTTTTGCTGTGTGTAGCAATTATACAACTTGTGGATCTGCTTTATCACCTTGAGGTTTGGTTTTACACATTGTTATGGTTAGTCTACACTAGCATTATTTTGCCTTACTGTGGAGGCACACTCTGGGGGATCTCGAGAATTTCCTGGGTGTGTTTCACCAGACCTCTCCACTCTGACTTTTCAGATTTTCAGTCTCCCAGGGCACTGCAGAGTTTAGGAACTGCTTACCGTTGAATTCTTTACCTACCTCTGTGGATTCCTACAGGATGAACTGTGATTTGTTGTCTGGAAGACACTCAGAGGCTTATTGAACTGATTCCTGGAAATATTCTCTGCTGATCCTCCTCCTCTCTTACATTTTGCTCAGAACTTCCAGCAACCTTGTTCCTCTTGCCTTCTTGTGGTCTCTGAGTCTTCTACTCAGTGCAATGAATATTTTCTCCTTGGGTTCCCTGCCTTTCTTTGACAGACTGGGAGGAAGGTGAGTCTGGTACCAGTGATCCCATCATAACAATTAATCATCATGGTGATACTGGGAGTTGGCGGAATCTTTAGTTGGTTGGCCTTAGTGGAAAGAAGTTAGTTCACTGGGAACTTGCTTTTGTTCCCACAGCCATGAGATGAGCTGCTCTCCCTTCCTCCGCTCCTCCCGTGTATGCTGTGATGCCATGGTCCCAAGGACAACAGGGCCATGCGGCAAAGGGTTAAACACTGAAATCACCAGCAAAGTAAAACTTTCCTCCTTTGAGGACCAGTATCTTAGGCATTTTGTCACAGTAAAGGAACAAAATTACTATATGTTATGTGTTATTAAAAATATATTCTGGGCACTCAATGTATACTTCTTTGTAATTTTCTGGGAGTCTATGATATTTCAAAATAGAAGATGTATTATTTATTTTAAAGAGAAAAAAATAAAGTAACAACAATGAACACAAAAACAAAATACACAAAAACAATTAAAAAAAGATACAGGATTTCAAAACAATCTGATAGGAATTAACAGAATTAACAGTGATTATTATATTACATATTGTTATCTTCAATGAAGTTGCTCAGCTTAGATTACCAGATGTAAGAATGCAAGATAAATGTATGACAATAACAAGTATTAAAAAATTATTAGAAATGATACAGAGTTTCTTTAAACAAGATGGTAGGAATTCAACAATGGTTGCTATGTTACATATTGTGGTCTTCAAATCAGTTGTTCCAATTATTAGACATAAGCATGCAAAATTGGCCTAGAAAAAAAATTTAAGCATTACTGTTCCTTTCAATAAACCAATAGACACCAGCAGTACACTTATCCCAGCTATCCTTCTATATGCATATGTATGTTTTTTTCCTTTCTTATTTTAAAAAGAACAAAAGCAAAATGACAAAAAGACACAAGCAAAACAACACAAAAACAATCAAAGTGATACAAAATTTCAAAACAAAGGGATAGGAAATTGAGTGGCTGTTATATTACATATTGTTATCTTCAAAGTGGTTACTCAGATAACCAGATGTAAGCATATAAAATTGATCAAAATATTACACATTAACTATTCCTTTCAATAAACCAATAGAAAGTAGTAGTACAATTATCTTACCTATCTTGTGTGTGTGTGTGTGTGTATACACACACACACATACTTTCCCTTCCTCCCGTTTTGCTCTCTTTTCCGTCATCCTAGTTGTTTCTCTGATGGACGCTCCTTGTTTTGTCAATCGTGCCTACTCAGATGTGGTAGGCACGATTCCCAACTACAGTGGAGTTTTGTCTACTACCACAGATGTGGTTGCTGCTTTAGATACAGGGGAGGAGCCCAGAATTTCCACCTCTTTAGATGTCAACAATGAGGAATCTCCATAAAGTTATCATTATATACATTTATTCATTGAGTGTATATTTATTGTGTGCTTCCTTAATGCCAGGCAGTGTACTATGTACTCAAAACGCAAGGAGGAGTAAAAGAACCAAAACATCCTTACCTATAGCATTTACACTGTTATGGAGAAATAGGAAATCTGCTGACGATGGTAAGTATTATGCAGAAAATACAAAATACTAAAACATAATATAAAAAGGATCTAATGTCATCTAAGAGGTGTTTACTTTTAATAAAATATTGAAATCTAAAAGGAGGAGCACACATTGCTAAGCTTCGTTTGAAAGTTTAATTTTATTTGAACAGTGCTCTTGGCACTGACCAGCTACATGAATATGGGTAAATTATCTGAGCACCAATTTTCTTATTGAGAAATGAGAGATAATAATTCTGACCTCATCATATTTTATAAATAACAAACACCATGTAAAGTTGTTCAGATAGTGCTTGGCATATCATAGGAGCTCAAAAAATGTTTATTGGTAGACAAAGAGACTAAATGCATTCGCGCAATAATTAAAGGTAGGTTGAGATACAAATCAATGGTTTCAAGAGCTTATAGTAATTACTACAATACGGTGAACTAAGAAGAGCACAAAGATAGCAAGTTCTGAGATTGATCAAAGCAAACATAGAATGATTAAGCAAAAACAAGGCAATCGTAGAAAGAACCAAACAGACATATATAGTAACACAGCAGTGGAGATGTAGTGTTTGCAAAGACTAAGACAGAAACAAGACTCAGAGATAGAGAGATACAACACTGTTGTGATATGTGTGCTGTTCCTCTAGGAAGTCTTATCAGACCTTCAGTTTTCGTTTTTCAAAATCTTTATTCTTATTACAGCAAACGTCCCCTTAAAGTAGATCTATAAGGAAAAGTATGTCATTTCTAGACTCTGACCTATGGAAAGGTGGTTTTATTTACCAGGAAAATATCAGAGTATTGAACACATGGTTTTGCTGGCCACTGTGCAGGTAATCTTCATACCCTGCCAGCTCCTGGGCACGTGTTATTTGCAGTTTCATGAGGAAAAGAACTCTTAACCCTTCTCTCATTGTGAACCTGGGAAAATGATGGGACTTGCGAGCTGACAGTAATTTTTATGGGACTCAGCAGAATTCTGATGCAGTAAACTTAAAATAACACCACGGCATGTGTGGTAAATTAGGAGCATCTCCTATTACCTTCGGCTCCTGGTAACAGGAAGAGGAGACATTGGTGCACAGCAGGTTATGAGCCCTGCTCCGTTCTAATCCCTCTGTATGTAGTAACTCACTCATTCCCACAGCTACTTTAGAAAATATTTACTACTTTCTGTCTCATTTTGCTCTTACATAAACTGAAGCCGAAGTCAAGCAACTTCTCCAAGGCCACACAGAAGATTGCAAATGAATTACGGAGGTGGCTCTAGGCTCCAAGCCTGCTCATTACGCTTCTTTTCTCCACTACCAGAGTTGTAATGAAGACAAACAACAGCCCAACAAACCCAAAGGAAGATAAAAGCACCGTTTTCCAGTTTTAATAAACCGTTAGATGGTGCAAGAAGGAAATTTTGTCCCATTTTGGGAAATACTGTGGTTCCACTAGAACAAAATTTGAGAACTTCATGCAAAAAAAAAGTATCCACAGCTCCAAATGTTTAAGTAGATGAGCAAGTACATGAGCAGACTTGAAATATTTCTTTTCTCTCTCTGGATACTTGTAGCATAATAATAAAGATGATAAAAATAACCATAAAAATAGCAGTGTAACAAAAATAAAACAGTTAACAGTATCTACAACAAAGACTGGCATATAATTGGTACCTAATATAGATTTGATGAAGAAATGATTAACAATTAAATGTTTCTTACAGGCAAGATGAAGGAGATCTTACATTGAAAAACTAATTAATTTTGTTCTTTAAAATAATTTAGATACTAGAGGTTAATATCTGATTTTTATAAAAGTCAGCTTTAAAGTCATAGAGCTAAAGATTCACATATAACTCTCTGATTTTAATTTTTACAGAGCTTTCTATTTCTGAATTTTCTCCAAAGATGTTAAAGCTCTTTCTCTGCCTCTAGTTTGCAGGCTGGAAATAGAAATTATAGCAAGCACTCATCTAACACAGATATTTCAAAACTTGTTTCCTAGAATTTAGTAAAATGGCTTTTTTATGTTTAATGTGTAAGCACTTTATAATGCAAAAAGCTCTACAAATTTTTATCTCATTTGACAGTTTACTTCACCTGTGCCACAGACTGGTAGGAATTATCATTATTCCTAGTTTGACAGATAAGAAAAAGGATACTTGGAAAGAGTAGCTGTCCTCGAATCCAAGTACTCCAGCTGTGGAGGGAGTTGAACCCCAGTTCTCTCAAGGCCAGGGTCCCAGAGTGCTTCCTCTGCACCGAGCTGCTTTGCTGTACTGCATTCCAGAAGGAGGGTGGTCATTTACAGAGTCCTTCTGTGACAAAAGAACTCTCTCATAAGGCTGCCTCGGAAGCAGAGCCTGAGATGCAGATGTGGCATGTGTCATTTATTGGAGAGGAGTAGAAGTTGCTAGAGAGAGCACTGCTTGGACTAAGAGTGCTCATCCCTCAGCTGTGGGAGCCTTGTCTAGTAACAACCTCCACTGAATCTCTGCAAGTTGTTGTTGGCTGAAAAGAACAGCCTGGTTCAAGGTCATGTACTTTTCTGGGGACAGCACTTACATAATGACTGGTATCTGGAGGTCATGGAGACCATGCCCTGTGCCTTTCTCTGGGGAGCTGGAAGTGCCTCTTAGCTGCAGAAAGCCTTGCAGACTCCCCACCTCCGCTGGGACAGCCTCGTCCTTGAGCTGTTCCTGTGCCCAGCTCTGCCAACTGCAATGCCCCCAGACTGTGTGACAGTTCGAGAAGAGCTCATCTTTACCAAAAAAAAGCTAGAGAGACATATGCCCAACACCTGACAACTTGAAAATAATATTGACACCATGAAGGGAGTGTTAGGCTACAATATGAACTAGAACAGCAGGAGGAAAAAAGGCTTGTCTAGCAATGCTGCGTAGAGGTCCAGAGCTCTCTTTCTCATTTGTTCCTCTAACTTTAATGACATTTAATATTTAAAGGATACATTATGGAAACTGATAGCTCTGAATTTACATAAAAATATTTCATGACTTTAAAATATTTTTGTATTTGTTTTTTTCCTTTGAAAATGTGTTTTTTCTCCCAATAGAATGTGTTTTGATACATTAGGTAATATGTTGGATGACTTGCATTTCTCTGAACAGGGTGCTATAAATCTTTGGTATTTTTTTGTGGTTGTTGTTTCATTGTTGATAAACTGCATTTTCCTGGCATTCATTCGGAACAGCTGTGAATGCCTTGGACCTTTTCAAATATAGCCAGCTCTGGGAAGGAGTTCAACATCACCAAATTTAGGATTTGGAGCTTTACATCTCAGGGGAATCTTGAGGAGAAATGATGGTTGCAAGACTGAGCTTTTTAAACAGCATCTAGGCAGCCCGTCTGTGTGGAACTCTGGGCAGGAGAGGTATGTGCGTGCACTGACCTGGATTTCTGGGCAGGGAGGAGCTCGGCCCACAAAGCAGCATCCAGGCAGCTTGTCTGTGTGGAACTCTGGGTAGGTGAGGCATGTGCGCACTCCGACCTGGATCTCTGGGTCGGGGAGGAGCTCAGCCACAAAGCAGCACCTAGGTGGCCCCTCTGCCTACGTGGAACTCTGGGCAGGTGAGGCGTGTGTGTGCTACGACCTGGATCTCTGGGTCAGGAAGGAGCACGGCCCACAAAGCAGCATCTAGGCAGCCCGCCTGTGTGGAACTCTGGGTAGGTGAGGCCTGTGCATGCTCTGACCTGGATCTCTGGGTCGGGTAGGAGCTTGGCCCACAAAGCAGCACATAGGCGGACCCTCTGCCTGCTTGGAACTCTGGGCAGATGAGGTGTGTACACACTGCGACCTGGATCTCTAGCTAGGGAGTAGCTTGGCCCACAAAGCAGCATCTGAGCAGCCTTCCGAGTGGAACTCTTGGCAGAAAGCTTAAGGGACATTTTCCCGAAGAGAAGGAGCCACTGGAGCAGCCTTTGCAATTGATCTTTGCCTGGTGAGCTGCCTGGGTAATTTGTAGTTCAATATTTTGCATTTGATATCCAAAATGAGAAGACAGAAGAGCAAAATGCAGTCTCAGAACTCAACACCACCCAGAACAAGTCCTGGACGCAATGATATAGGAGAACTAGGAAGCCACATGCCTGCAGTTTCTGAAACGATGACATCCGAAGTAAAGAAACAACTCCATTAGGCCACAGAAGAGATTAAAGCAGAAATAAGCCACATACCTGCAATTTCTGAAATGATCACATCCGAAATAAAGAAAGAACTCCATCAGGCCACAGAAGAGATTAAAGCAGAAATAATCTCTCAATCAAAAATTGAAGTGAAAACAATAATGGGAGAAATGCTCCACACATATAGAGAAGAAATAGATAAAAGAATAGATGAACATAGGAAACAAATGGAAACGTTACAAGAGCAATTTAGGAATGAATTACCACGAATGAAAAAGGCCCAACGAGATTCCCAGGAATTGAAAACTTCAACTGAAAGCTTGCAAAACTGCTTAAATGAAGGTGAAGATAGAATTTGAGATCTTGAAGATAGCATACCAGCTAGTGAGCATGAAAGGAAGGATCTCATAAAGTCATCAAGGATCCAGGAAAAATCAATCCAACAGCTGCAAGATGAGGCAAAAAGAAATAATATCCGAGTAATAGGAGTCAGTGAAACAGTAGGACACAACACAAATGATATAAAAAGAATATTTGCTCAAATAATAGCAGAAAATCTCCCAAGCACGGAAAAAGATACTGAAGTACAGTTAATTGAGGCATATAGAAACCCAACGAGCCATAACCCATAGAAAACCACACATAGACATATAATAGTCAAGATACCAGATATCCAGGAAAAGAACACAATATTAAAAGCTACTAGAGAAAAGAAACAAATCACCTATAAAGGAAAGCCCATCAGAATCGCAGCAGACTTCTCAACAGAAATCAAGAAATCAAGAAGAGCTTGGAGCGAGGTATTACAGATTCTGAGACAAAACAACTTCCAACCCAGACTGATGTATCCTGCAAAACTATCCTTCAAATTCAATGGAGAAATAAAATATTTCCACGACAAAGAACAACTGAAGAACTTCATGAGTGCCAAACCAGCATTGCAAAATCCACTAAAAGATATTCTAGACAGAGAAAAAAGTGACCACAATCTCAAGAACAATAGAAAGGAACCCTCAAACAGAACAAGCAAGTAAACACATAGTAAAAGTAGGAAAACAACAACAAGTAAATAAAATGACAAGAATAAGCCAACATATAACCATTGTAACCATTAATGTAAATGGCCTCAACTCACCAGTCAAAAGAAAAAGATTGGCAGAGTGGATTAAGGAACACAATCCAATGATATACTGTATACAGGAAACACATTTTACTTAAAAGAAAATCCACAGGCTAAAAGTTAAAGGATGGAAAACAATTCTCCATGCAACAGGTTCCCAGAAAAAAGCAGGGGTAGCTATTATGTTTGCAGACAATGTAAACTTCAAACCAAAAACAATCAAAACAGATAAAGAAGGCCATTACATACTAGCTAGGGGAAAGCTGCAAGAGGAAGAGATAACAATCCTAAACATTTATGCACCAAATAATGGAGCACCAAACTTTACAAGTCAAATCTTAACAGACGTGAAAAATCAAATAATTAATAACACTATTGTAGTAGGAGACCTAAACACCCCTCTGACGCAAAGAGACAGGTAAACTGGACAAAAACTCAGCAAAGAAATAACAGACTTCAACCAAAAGTGTGAACACACGGACTTAGTAGATGTACACAGAGTGTTTCACCCCACAATATCAGAGTACACATTCTTCCCAGCTGCACATGGGTCTTTCTCTAAAATAGACCACATTCTAGCCCATAGAGCATATCTACCTAAATGCAAAAGAATTCAAGTTATCCCATGCATATTATCTGACCACAGTGCAATGAAATTGGAAATTAATGACAAAGAGAACTCCAGAAACCACATAAACACTTGGAAATTAAACAACCTCATGAATAACCAGTGGGTCACACAAAAAGTTAAAGAAGAAATTAAAAAATACCTACAAACAAATGAAAATGCAAATACAACCTACCGGATTCTGTGGGATGCAAGGAAAACAGTCCTCAGAGGGAAATTTTTAGCAATGAACTCATATATAAAGAAAACAGAAAGAAAGCAAATAAATAGCCTAATGCTACACCTCAAACTTTTAGAAAAAGAGCAACAAACCAAACCAAAAGCCCAAAGAAGGGAGGAGATTATAAAACTCAGGGCAGAAATTAGTGCAATTGAGACAAACAAAACTGTACAAAAAATAAGTGAGTCAAAGAGTTGGTTTTGCAAAAGAATAAATAAAATTGATAAATCCCTAGCCAACCTTATCAAGAAAAGAAAGAACTCAAATTCATGCAATAAGGAATGAAAGGGATGAAATCACTACAGATCCCACAGAAACTCAAAAGATCATTAATACCTACTTGGAAAATCTTTACTCCTATAGGATAGAAAACTCAGAAGAAATGGACAGATACCTAGAAATGTACAAATTACCAAAATTGAATCAGGAAGATTCAAAAATTCTAAACAACCCAATATCAATTCATGAGATTGAAAATGTCATTAAAATCTTACCAACAAAGAAAAGCCCAGGCCCTGATGGATTCACAGCAGAATTCTATAAAACATTCAGAGAAGATTTAATGCCAAAACTCCTCAAACACTTCAAAGAAATTGAAAAGGAAGCAACTCTCCCTAGCTCATTTCTGGAGGCAAGTATTACACTGATACCAAAAGCAGAGAAGGACCCAACCAAGAAGGAGAACAATAGGCCAATCTCTCTAATGAACATAGATGCAAAGATACTCAACAAAATACTAGCAAATAGAATGCAGTGAATAATAAGGAAAATTATACACCATTACCAGGTTGGATTTATTCCAGGAATGCAGGGATGGTTCAATATTCGCAAATGAATTAATGTAATACATCATATCAATACAGCCAAAGAGAAAAACCACATGATCATCTCAATAGATGCGGAAAAAGCTTTTGATAAAGTCCAACATGCATTCATGTTAAAAACCCTAGAAAAAATAGGAATACATGGCCTCTAATTCAATCTGATCAAAGCCATCTATGACAAACCAACAGCCAACGTCATACTAAATGGACAAAAACTGAAAACTTTCACTTTAAAGTCAGGAACAAGACAAGGATGTCCATTGTCACCACTCCTATTCAACATAGTTCTGGAAGCATTAGCCAGAGCAATTACAAGAGAGAGAAATAAAAGGAGTAAGGATAGGAAAGAACAAAGTTAAACTATCACTATTTGCAGATGACATGATACTTTACATAGAGGACCCCCAAAACTTCACAAGAAAACTCCTGGAATTAATTAACGGATTCAGCAGTGTAGCTGGATACAAAGTCAACACCCAAAAGTGAATAGCATTCCTATACATGAACAACAAACAGACTGAGAGAGAAATTGAGGAAACCATACCTTTTACAATAGCATCCAAGAAATTGAAATATCTAGGAATCAGTCTAACAAAGAATGTAAAAGATTTATTCAGTAAAAACTACAGTACCCTGAAAAAAGAAATCGAAGAGGATTTCAATAAGTGGGAAAACATCCCCTGCTCATGGTTCGGAAGAACCAACATTGTGAAAATGGCCATACTACCAAAACTGTTGTACAGATTCAATGCAATTCCCATTAAACTACCATTAGCATACCTCATAGATCTAGAGAAAATATGCTTTAAATTCATCTGGAACCAGAAGAGACCCAGAATAGCAAAAGCAATCCTGGGCAATGAGGACAAGTCAGGTGGAATCACAATCCCTGACCTGAAAGTATACTACAAAGCTACTGTAATAAAATCAACCTGGTACTGGCTAAAAAACAGACCTGAGGATCAATGGAACAGACTGGAAGATGCAACCACAACAAAAAACACACTCAGCCACCTAATATTTGACAAAGGGGCCAACCAAGCTCACTTGCAAAAGAATGACCTGTTTAATAAATGGTGCTGGAAAAACTGGCTTGCCTCTTGCCGAAAACTGAAAATTGACCCAAGTCTATCACCATGCACCAAACTCAAGTCAAAATGGATCACAGATCTCCACATTAAAACAGAAACTCTAAATCTGTTGGAAGAGAAAGTAAGTAAAAATCTTGAAGACATAGGAGTAGGCAGAGATTTCATGAACAAAAATGACAGTGCAAGGGAAACAATTCAAAGAATCAATAATTGGGACCTCATCCTTCTGAAAAGTTTTTGCACATCTAAAGAAATCACCAGCAAAGTAAAAAGAAAACCCACAAATTGGGAAAAAATCCTAGCTGGCTGTCCCTCAGACAAAGGTCTTCTATCTAGAACATACAAAGAATTAAAAAACATGTACCTGACCAAATTCAAAGACCCAATCCAGAAATGGGCATCTGAGATGAATACACACTTCTCAGATAAAGAAATATAAATGGCAAATAAATATATGAAAAAATGTTCCACATCTTTAGTCATTTGAGAAGTGCAAATAAAAATAACATTGAGATTTCATCTCACCCCAGTAAGACTGGCCAGTATTAAGAAATCAATAACAAATGCTGGTGAGGCTGTGGAGAAATAGGGACTCTACTGCACTGCTGGTGGGATTGCAGACTGGTGAAACCACTGTGGAGAGCAGTTTGGAGATTTCTCAGCAAACTAGGCCTAGAGGTTCTATTCAAACCAGCTATTCCCCTTCTGGGTATTTTCCCAGAAGATCTGAAAACATCATATCACTCTGATATATGTGCACCCATGTTTATAGCAGCACAATTTCTAATAGCTAAGTTGTGGAACCAACCCAAATGTCCATCCATAGAGGACTGGATTAAAAAACTGTGGCATTTTTATATAATGGAATATTACTCAGCTATAAAGAGGGACAGATTTGGGGCCTTTGTAGGCAAATGGTCACAATTAGACACCATACTCATAAGTGAAATAAATCAGAGGTACATTTGCAAGCAACGTATTGTATCACTGGTGTAAGAACCTTAGGGTGGGAATATAAACTAAGAGGCATGAAGGAAATCTGTTCAAAAGTAAAGAACAGATGGGATGAGGGAAAGGAGAAAAGGAAGAAAGAGGCAAATATGTATGTATGTATGTATGTATGTATGTACATATGTGCAGGATGGCTAACATGGTTCTACTATTGTCTTATGTCACTTTATGGTAAGGAATAGTTGATGGCTGGTTGTTTGATCAATCTTGTATGTCTATATGTGTTTTCCTGAACATATACTTTGAAGTTATCAATATGCAATGCAACAATTATTGTTGGTTTCCTGTTGCTTTGTCTATAATTCAATTTTGATTATATTATTATTGTGCTACTTTGTGTCTCTTTGTTAATGCTTTCCTCTTTTTTGTTGATATTGTTCGTTTTCTTTTACACCTAAAATTTTTTTTTAAAAATTATATTAAAAAAAGAGAAGGAAGGAAGGGATAATTATGTATGTATGTATGTATGTATGTATGTATATGCAGCATAGCTAACATAGTTGTACTACTGACTTAGGTCACTTTGTTGTAAGGAATAGTTAATGATTATTTGTTTGATCAATTTTGCATGTCTATATTTGTTTTCCAGAGTATACACTTCGAAGTTATCAATATGTAATACAACAACCATTGTTAATTCCCTGTCACCTTGTCTGTAATTCAGTTTTGACTGTACTATTCTTGTGCTACTTTGTGTCTGTTTGTTACTATGTTTTTGTTCTTTTACTTTTAAAATAAAAGTGTCATGAAAAAGAAAAACTGAGCTTTTTCCTCTAAAATCAAGGTAGCCGGATTCACCTCCCAGAGCTGACTATGGTCAGGTGAACCTGGAGGTGGTGGTGTGTCCACCACGGAAAGTGCCCTCCTTTTCCTCTTCCTTTCCCACTTGCTCCAGTGTCCTTCACAAGCACACCTAGCCCAGAGCTAGTTTTACCCTTGAGGCAAAGGTGGGAAATTCAAAGGTCCTTATGCAACTTCACAAACAAAGAATACAAGACTTAAGGCTTTCATTACTTGAAATTGGCAAAATCACTTCTATGTCTTGTAAAAAATGTCCCCATTATTTCCTTTTTCAAAGGCCAAAATTCTAAGGAAATTGATGTGATAAATCCTTTAATATGTTGACATCTATGAACATATTTTTGAAGAATAATTTCTGCTTATAATTTTTGATATTTTAAAAAAATTTCTGTTGTTTTAATGTCTGTTATAGTCACATCCCTGGTCTAGGTCAAGTAGGGATAATTCCCCTTGAAGTAGCACAAAGTATAAAAGAAAAATATTAGATATTATGTGGTATCAGATTTATATTATGCTGGTTTTAGTATCTTTCTTTAAGAAAATTTTGATATCTACATGCAGTAATTGTGTATGGCATTTGAATAATGCCTATAATTTACAAGATTCAATCCAAAGCACATTTTGGTATTCAATTCTTTATCAATGGCTATGCATCACAAAGAGTTTCTAAAATGTACTTCAAGCAAGCAGCTTTGTTCCCCTCAGACATTTTGGTTTTTATATCCCTGATTTTGATATGGCAGATGTTTCAGAATGCCTTATCCCATGGTCAGTGTGCATTAATTACTGTTGCATCAAAACTTGCACTGAAGTATAAGTTAGAGTTTGCTTTACTATCTCTGTGAGAAATGACTGAAATTTTAATAGGGATTACAGTGGCTGTAGGTTGCTTTGGCTGTACTGATTATTTTACACTAATAATTCATGACTGTTGAATGTCTTTCCATTTATTTTCTCTTTAATTATTTTTCAGCTTTATGGTTCTGAGTGTAGAGATCTTTTAGCTCTTTGATCTAATATATTCCTATGTATTTTTTATATTTAATGTCCCTAATAGAGTTATTTTCTTGGGGTTTTCTTGGTTCAACATGTTCAAATAGTTCATTGTTTGTTTGTAGTAAGATTGCTTAATTTTACATGATGGTTTTTATTCCACAACTTTATTGATTTGTTTGTTAATTGTAATACTTTTTGGCTGAGTCTTTAGAGTTTTCTGTATATAAGATGACATTATCAGCAAATGTGAACCATGATGCTTTCTTTCTGACTTAGATGCTTTATGGTTTATTTTTCCTGCCTATTCCACTGGATTGGACTTTCAGTGATACCCTGAGTAGAAATGATACATTTTTGTCTTCTCTCTTGTTTTAGAGAAAAATCTTTTTCTGTGTATACTTGTGAGGGTGTCATATATTTCCTTAATTACCTTGAAATATATTCCTTTTACACCTGACTCATAGAGAGTTTTTTACATGGAAGGACATTGAACTTTGAAAAGTTTTTCTAATTCAGTCTAGATGATAGTATGACTTTTATCCATCATGGTTAGTAGTGTGCATCATCCTTGTCGATATGCAGGTATTGAACCATCCTTGTAACCCAGCCATAAATCCTATTTGATCATGGCGAATGATACCTTTATGTGCTATTGAGATAAGTCTGTATTTTGCTAGGAAGTTTTGTATTTATGTTCATTAATGATGTTGAACTGGAATTTTCTTGCCTTATCCTAATCAACCTTTCTAAAATCAGGGTAATGCTGGCCTCGTAAATAAATTTGTATTTTTTGTCTTCAATTTCTAGACATGTTTAAGCATGATTGGCATTAATTCTTCTTGGAATGTTTAGTAAACTGCAGCAATGAGGGCATCAAGTCCTGATCTGTTCTTTCAGTGAGATTATTAAACATCGATCCAATCTCCTTTTTCATTATTGGCCTTCTCATATTTTCTGTTTCTTCATCATTCATTTCTGGTAGGTTTTTTGTGCCTAGAAATTCACCATTCTGTTTTTGTTGTCTGATGTGTAGGAATATAATTGCTCCTATGTGGTACTATATTTCTGTGGTATCAGTTATATCTCCTTCATTTTAAAATTTTTTACTACATCTTTTTTTTCTTTAATCCACCTAAAAGATTTCTGATGTTATTTATTTACTTAAAAAACCTAACAGTTTCATTTATGTTCCTGTTGATCTTTTCTCTATTTTATTTATTTCCTTCCATCTGTTGAGCTTGATTTTTATTTCTGTCTATCTCCTCAGGTACAAAGTTAGACTGTTAATTTGAGAAGTTTCTTTTTCCTTTGCGTAGGTGGTTATCAGTACTTAAGTTTCCACCTACAATTGCTTCGGCTGTGTCCTTTCACTTTGGTATGCTGTTTTTATATTTTAACTTGTCTCCAAATATTTTCTTACTTTCTTCTGCAGTCTTCTCCAAACACTTTGTTGCTTAGAAGCACGTTATTAAATTTACAAGTATTTTTGCATACTTCTGATTTTCTTCCTGTTAATCTCTAGTTTCATACATTTGTAGTCATACTGGCTCATAGTTTGTATAACCAGTGTTCAATATCACAACCAGAAAACTGACATTGATACAATCTATTAGCTTTATGTAGGTTCAATAATTGTATATGCATGTTTGTTACATATATGCATGTTTTGTCCCATGAATTTGTATTGCATGTGTCTACTCATGTGATCCTTGTCCCTGCCAAGGTGCTGAAGACTCTGTCACTGCAATACTCAATGCCAGGCTTTTTGGTGAATGACACTTCCCTTCTCATCAGCTTCAGACTCCCCAAGGCTTTCAAGGCACTAATTTGTTCCCCATTCCTATAATTTTGTCACATGTATAGAAATGGAATAGTTTAGCAGGTGACCTGACCTTTGGAATTTCTATTTTAAAAATGTTTTTCTAGTTTAATACTTTTCAGCTTAACAATGCTTCTTTTTTGTGTCCCATTTATTTTTATTTTTTCCATGCTTTTTATTTTTTAAAGATGACACATGGTTGATTGCTTGTTAAGGTGTATTTGTTATAGATGCTTTCAAAAACTTTTCAGACAATTGCAGATATGATTTATCTTCATGGTGGTGCCTGCTATTTGTCGTTTTCATTTAAGTTGTGATTTTCCTGCTTATCAATGAGATGAGTGATTTTTCAACTGTAATATTTGGATATTATAAGATTTCAGGTGTTACTTAATCTTTCTGGGGCAGGCAGTCCCTCGGTTGAGATGTAGCTCTGGGTGGCTGAGTACATTTGCTCTGCTTCTGGCTAGGCACTGCCAACACCACCTTAGCAAAAGAGGAGCCCTGACGCCCATTCTCTTGCTGTACACAAGTTCTGCCCCTGTCCTCCATTAACATCTTCTAGTTGAAACTTGGGTCCCACCTGGTTACTTCCAAACGGGGCCCTCTAGCACCAGGAGAGAGGAGCAGAAAAAGCTGTCACTCAGCTCTCCTTTCCACTACCGCTCCAGTCTACCTCCTTCACTCAGTTGGGGCTGAAGCTCAGCATCCCGACTGGATCCCCGGTGTCAGTAAAGAGCAAGCTGTAGGCCAGTAACTGGCCAGTCTACAGCCAGTTAGCCTGGCTTTGCACTGCCGTGTTCAGTCTTGTTATTGCCGGCTGGGCTGGAAGCTCTGCTCTACACTGGGCTCTTGGAACACTTGGTGGTGAAAAATAGAATATAGACGAGTCATTACTGACAGTGCCTTGTACAGTCTCAGAGTGCTGGGCAGTGGTGGTTGCTTACCTTGCCCCTGGGACCCAGAGACACTGCCCAGGATGGGTCGTTGCAGCACCACCTACTTCCGTGTGAGAGACGAGGGAATTGCCATCTGCATTCCACTTCTGAAGGATGGAAGACTGGTGGTTTACTTGGCCCGCTGGTATCACCTGATCAGGAGTTAGAGAGTTTCTGCTTTGCCCAGGTGAAGGCAGTAAGACTGGTTTCCTCCTGTATCAGGTCAGAGAATTAGAGAAACTCTGCTTGATTCTAGAGATGTGTGAGGTTGGTGGAAGTCAGCTCCGGGTTCAGCTGAAATCTTGCAGGGAGGGATGGTTTTTCTGTTGGTGCTTGATTAGAATAGGAAGGCTAGTGCCCAGAGCATATTTTCAGAGGCGTTTGATGGTTGTTTGTTGTGATATGTCCAGGGCTTTTAGTTGTAAGAGGCAGAGCCTAGAAATAACGAGTCTACTTTACCTTGGCCAAAATAAGAAATCTTTTGTGGCTTTTTGAACTGACCAAGACTTCTAGTACTATGTATAAAATGAATCAAGATATTTTACAGTCATCTTTTATTCTTGGATGAGGGGAAATATTTAATATACTACTGTATGCTGTTAAACATAAGCCTTTGAGTACATTTTTTGTCAGATTAATGACATTTCTTTGTACAATATTTCTAGTTTGCTGAAAGTTTGTAGAAAGAAAAAATATTGGAATTTTTCAATGATTTTTCTGCCTGTATTGACAAAAACATAGCGTTTCCATTTTGTGTTTTTTTAGGGTAAGAGTTACATTGATTGATTTTGTTTAAACATTGAATTAACTTGAATTATTGGGAGATAATATACTTTCTTGAAATGTGTTATACTTTTAATATGTTCTTGAATTTTATATTCAAGTATTTCACTGAGGATATTTGCTTTTATGATCGTGAGAGAGATTAACTTGTTGAACTGATTCATTGGAGTCTAAATTTTATATCCAGCATTTTTCTAGATTTTCTTATTTTGAATCCAGCTCCCCTCATATGCTTACTAGTTCTTTTCCAAATCGTTCAACTACTACAGTGAAATAGACGAATTATAGTTCCAACATTGAGAACCCTTGTGTTTTTTGTTCCTTCTCTTAGACTTCATTTGCACAGGCCATAAGTTTAGTTAGTGTAACAGACATTATATTTGACATTTTAATTTAGAAATAATTTGAAGATTGGAATAATGCTATTATCCTTCATAAAGTAATAATATTTACTACTAAGTATCCAGAGACACTCACAGTCTAAGATGATGTTATTTCCCAGGACTTGAGAATATTTGGAGGATTTTGTTTGTCTTCTTCTGTCATTTATGCTTTTACAGTCTCAGTGAGAGCCACTTCAGTTCCATTTCCAGTTCATTTTTTTGTTACTTTGCAGTCCTTTAACTTTCTAACCCAAAGTTTTGAGATTAACTGAACTTTTATGTTTCTTGAAACCTGGACTCCAAAGATATTTCCCACTACCCCAGGATATAATTATAAGTGCTTATCAGATTCTTGACATGTCAACAACCACCAGAGAGCAGCTGCCTCCAATGCTGCCTAATCTCTTTGGATTTCTATCTTTTTCTGGATCTAATCCCAGTGAGATACTCGATATTATTAGTGTTCAAGGAGCTCTCTGATGTCTTTATACAGCTATCTATCTATCATCGTCTGTCATCTACCTGCCTACCTAACTAGGTAGATAGCTAGGTATCCTAATGGAGAGATTGACTCAAAGTATTTAATCTGATATTATTAAGATAGGAAATGCAATTTTCACACTTAGGTTCAAGTGCTTCGTGATGCTTTGAACACTGAAATGATAGTCATTATTTTTTCTGCTTATTTTTGCTGTAAGGAACACGTGTTACACGTGTACTTAGAAAAAGTATTTAAAGTTATGAATTGCAAAATATCCAGGATAAAAGAGGTCATACTCCATAGCATTTTGTATAAAAAGTCAAGGAAGAAAATACAAGTGAACCACAGAACCCATAGTAACCGCAGGCGATGTAAAAACCAAGCCCGGTTTCTCATCTTTCCCTGTATTCTCTGCGCTGTCCCAGAAGTTCAATGAAGCCATATCATTCTCAGTGTACCAGTACTTGTGTCTGATATATCTAAAAGCAAGTAGAATGGTGTTGAATTTCTAGTTATAGTGAGGAACAGGTGGAGAAAGCAAAACACTAAACAGAGACCAGATATACTTTCAAGGAGACATCACTGTCTTCCCAATATTTGAAAAGTCTACTATATTCAAGAAAGTCTTAATTTAATGCATGTGACTTTAAAGGTTAAAAAAAAGAAGGTAAATAAAAACAAGAAGGCAGTTTTTCAAAACAGTCAAATGGTAGTATAGAGAGCCTAAAGAATAAAATAGTAACTACCATGAAAGATAGTAAACCAAAAGGTCCCTAAGGATCTGCCCCGAATGACTAAATCCATTCCAACTCTAGAGACATATAAAATTATATTTTGTAAAGTTGCCCTGGAGGAAGCATATGGGATACCTTTTGGAAGAAATGGTTAAGGAGAGAGATTTTAGAAAGGGAGAGAATTTAGAAGGAAATAATGCAGGCAATCTCAACTCTAAATTAGAGGCACAGAAGCATGTCTGCTGAGAGCAGGGATGGTGGGACAACGAGAACACAAGAATCTCTGCAAAGGGAACAAATGACTTGGTCGTTTTTCATGTCTGAAAGATGAAATAGAAGAGAGGACTCAAAAATGCCTTTTGTATGTTGTGCCTTAATGCCAGAGAAAATGTTGGATGATGTGGGATGGTACTAGGGGAAACTTACATTATAAAATTTTAGACTTTGAAATAGCTATGATTGCACAAGTTTTTATGTAAAATTTTACTTTCTAATTTCTAAGACTACATTTTCCTGAGAGGCAGTCATTTGTTCTATAAAATTTTCCACCTTTATAATATGTCCTGCTGAAAAATTGCAACAGCCCATGTGTGAATAATAAAAATTTGTCATTATTTCTGCCTAATTCAATTTTTAGCTTTCCCAATTTAAGAGAAGTTCAGCCTCATTATCCACCCTGGAAAGGTAGATTACTGCTAATACAATAGTATTACTTTAGTATGGAAGATCCCAAATTGGTATAATACATTCCACACGCAGTAAAATTGCTACTTTTTCAGATGCTGTACTATTTTCATGAAGCTGTACAAGACTCTTGATTATTCCAAGAAACAAGGTCACAAAGTTCCTATGGTGAGTCTTGTTGTGGGTGTAGGCAGAGCAATGGCCACCCAAAGATGTTCACATCTCAATCTCTGTCACCTGTGAAGTTGTTATTTACACCATAAAAGTGAGTTTGTATATATGGTTAAATGAAAACATGGGTGTATAGAAGTTGTCCTGTTTCAATCTAATCACATGAGTCTTTAAAACATGAGGATCTTTTCCCACTGGAGTCTGGGAGAGACATAGCACAGAGCAGTGGTTTTAGAGAAGGAAGAATGAGGTCGAGATCCAGGAATAAGGAAGGGGTTCTTCTCCCAAGCTTCTAGAAGACACGAGTCCTGCTGGTGCCTCCATTTCCACATTGGAGATGTACATTACACTTTTTCTGATCTACACAGCTGTAAAATAATAAACATCTTGTTTTGAGCCACTAAAGTTTATAGCTGCAGCAACCATGAAAAGCAAATCCAGTTGTGTTGATGTGTGTCCATGTTGATCACAAGGGCTATGGTTCTGTGCTCAGAGAGGGGCTTTGTAAAGGTGACTGCTCATGGGGACACTGTGCCCAGTGGTGTCTGAGAGTTCAGTGGCTGAGTGTGCTCTTAGGCGTGAGGTCTGCTCAGAAGAGATGGGATGCCTGGGCCATAGGCTGGAAGGGTGCATCTCCCTCTTGAGCTCCTCACTTCTCTCTGCTCCCCGGTCATGCGACATTGGCAGCTCTCCTCTACCCAGCCTTTTGCCATGACCATTTCCTGTGCTTAAACTGGCCCTACATGGACTAAAGTTGAGAAACTATGAGCGAACATAAACCCCTCCTCCTTTGCAATGCAGGTGTCAGATACTTTGTTGAAGCTAGGAGAAAAGTGACCAAGATAAAAATATATGGACTTTTCCCCACTCATGAGTTTTGACTGTAGGCAGAAAAGAAAATAAACCCAATTACTACAGGATTAAACAAGGTTTTATCTTTCGTACGTAACAAGGAGCCAGAGTTAGGCAGCCTAGGACAGAGGTACTGCTTACTGGGACTTTTCGGTTACTCATCTCAGCTTCCTACACTGCCAGTCTTAGTGGATGACTTTCATTCTCTGCAGGATGACCGCCACTGCCTGAGGCATTGCACCGACACCCTAATATGCAAGAAGAGGAGAGACAAGTGGGCACCCATCAAGTGACAGCTTCGCAAAGCTCTGGGGAGCACCCACGCAGCAGGTTCAAGTTTGATGTTGTGACCTTGACAAGTTCTCAGGGCCACACACTTGTGAGGTGGCAGAGAACTTGATATTCTTATCCCACTGCATTTCTACAGGAGACAGATGTGGAATTCTATTAGTAAGGGCCAAGCAGGGTGGACTCTAGATGGTCATAGTGTCCAACCTGCATGAACAACACACATACGAGGAATGGAGGTGTGGGCTGGGATTGATGGTATAATACTGTACTGTGAAGAGGGTGAGCGTGTAGTGCGAAAGCCAGGAGGGCAGGGTGCATTACTTAGAGCCTGGATGATGAGAATTAGAAAGCAGAGGGCCAGGCCTGGTGGCACATGCTTGTAACCCCAACATCCCAGGAGGCTGAGGCTGGAGGATCAGAAGTTCTAGTTAGTTTTTTTTTTATCAAAATCTGGCACTCTGTTTCCAAAAGGGCAGGTGGGGCTGAAAATGTAACTCGATGCAAAGGCTCTGGTTCAATTCCCTATACCAAAAAAAAAAAAAAAAAAGGGATCAAAAGAGCCTATGGTTAATAGGAATATGGAGACCACATGTTAAGTGAAATAAGTCTGAAATAGAAATATCCCATTGTTTCTCTGATGTATGAATCCCAAATATAAATACAGAGTAAAATAAAGGCAGACTTTTTGGAGAAGGAGGGGGGAATAAGCAAAAAAGAGGAGAAAGGGTGGGAAAAGAGAAATAAAAAATATTACAAAAATATAGATATATCTTCCAAAGCAAATGTAAATTACATTGATTGCAAACATACATTAATATAAAATTACATGCACACACAAAAAGGAGGTAGGCATGAAAAAGATTTCTTTACCAGCATATTACTCTCTTGTGACTGATGTTTATTTTTTTCCCTTCCACTCATTCTTCCTGGTCTTTCATCATAAAAATTCTTTAAAACTTATGAGTTATCATTGCATTCTTTAATAGCAGTCTAGGAAACTCTTCACTAACAACTTTAAATACCTATAGCTTGATGATTAAATGTTGCCAAGGGTTAAATTGGCCACAGCTAATTTAAATTCCCAGGGCTGTTTCTCAAAGGCCTTTGTCAAATAAAGGGAAGTCCTATAACTTTCCCCCTGCTTTCTAAATCAGAGGTCAGAAAAATAGGGCTGCAGGCTAAATTTTCCATATCCCCTGATTTTTGAAATAAAGTTTTATTGGAACACATTTTTATACTGCTTATGGGTGTTTCCAAACTACAGTGGTGAATATGAATGGCAGAGGCATGTCCAGCAAAGCTGAAACTATATACTGATACTCCACAGAAAACATGGCCAAACGCTGCTCTTAAATATCAATACTTTATGAAACTGGATTAAGGTGAGTAGATGTATCATCAGTGGAGATTGAATTAATCCAGCTGTTATTCCATGTTTTTCCTTTGCTCTGAGAGTATGTCTCCATTTCTCTGGTGGCACTTAAATGGGGAGAATTGCAACATTTAACTTTATGTGCTGCAACCGTTGGACAAAAATAAATTTTGTAACAACAACTTCCTACCTTGATTTCTCTCATCTAGTGCTAATAGAACAGCATATGAATATCTGAATACATTCAACTTGAATATCAGCTAGTAGAAAAGGGAAAATCTGAATAGAAAGAGTGCATGTTATTCCCTCATGGTTCTGTCTAGCAGAAACAAGTCATAAGGCAGCCAGTGCCCTCTTGGGAAAACTTTAACTCTCAATATTTCTCTCCTTCCCTTACCTGTTCCACTTCAGTTCCCCTCGGCCACAAAAACCAACCCCACCCTCATCCACTTTGGCAGAACTCTGATGAACATCTCACCTTGCTCAGGTTGTTGTGGCCTGCAGACACCGCCCTGCACTTGGACTGTTCTGGCCCACTGACATCCATCCCGAGAAAGAGTTTAAAAGCCCATGCTTTGCTCAGCTCAGGGCTGCCTTGGTCCGCTAGGTAGCCTGCTACTGCCCACCCAGTAAAGACTTCTCCTGTGTCAGAAGGTCTGGTCTGGTTCTGTGTGGGTCTCAGTTCTATCAGAAACAAAATCCAGATAGGTGTCTTGCTGATTACGGAATTATTACAACTCCAGCCCTCTATGTTGAGGGCCTTTCTATATAAGCTTGGGGGAAAAATCATTTCATAAGTAAGTTGTGACTAGGGCTTGTCTGAGGCACAGTATCTTAACATACAAGCTGGCTACAGTATAGGGAAACATAATTCTGTGTTCCTCGGGTCACAGTTGAGGCTTCAGTGGTCCTGTGATGCTCCAGGGAAAGATTACATCAGCTGAAGTAATCTTTATTCCCTGAGAATCCAGTCCTAATAAAAAATGGTTCTGCCTGAGGGAACAGGCAAACTTCTTAGTCTCCCTCATCCTCATCAACATAGGGTCCTCGTTAGTTTAAGACCATCGCCGCTCTCTGAGCCATCTGATCATCCTCACACCATTTTCCAAAATAAATACTGAGGTTCTGGCTGCCTTGTGGCCTTTGGTCCCTCTGAACAACTGGCCATCCCTGGTCCCCGCTGCACTGCTATTTGTCTCTTGCTGTTTCTTTTCACTGTGCCATAGCAGGTTGCAGGAAACTGGGGACTCACTGCAAGGGTCCCTGCTACATCCGTAGGAAGATCCTAAATTTAATTTCCAAAGTAAAATGAAACCATTTAAACAAAACAATTAAAACATGATATGATACATGTTATTAAAGATAGGATAAAAAAATTAGAGAGGACAGAGGGAGTTTGTCAGAAAAAATCCATCTGAGTCATGAATGATGGCTGGACTCTTACAAAAAGGCATCTAGGAAGGTGAAAGAGAATAGCTAATAAATGGTGGTGTACACTATTTTAGCCCATTCCAGATTATAAAGCAAACCACAGTAACTGAATAATTATGAGCACTGGAAATTTATTTCTCACAGGCTGGAGGTGAGGAAGTCCAAAATCAAAGCTCTAAAAGATTCAGTGTCTGGTGAGGGGTGCTTTCTGGTTCATAAATTGTACATTCTAGTCTTGTCACCCATCGAAGGGAACTGTACTCCTTGCTTTCTGGACACTGATTTCACCAGCAAGGGCTCTGCTGCCATGACGGTCACCCTCTGAAGAGCTCTGCCTCCTAACACCATCACCTTAGTGGTAAGGATTTCAACAGGTGGGTTTTGGGGTAGCAGACACTTAACTGCTGTAACAAAGCTGATCATGCACTGGATAGGTTAAACAACAAGACTTTATTTTTACTTAATTTTGAAAGGTAGATGTCCAAGATGAAGATGCTGGCAGAATTAATTTCTTCTGAGGTCATTTTCATCTTCCCTCATGGCTTCCTGCGATCTTCTGTCTGTACATATCTGGGTCCTGCCTCTTGTTCTAACATGAAAACTACCAGAGCCCAAATGCTGGACTCATTTTAACATAATACTTCTTTAAAGACCTAATCTCCAAAGGTAGTCACATTGTGAGGTACTGTGGGAAGATTTCAACATCCGAATTATGGGCTGACACAGCTCATCCAAATGACTCCTGTGCGCAGGCGTGTAGAGCACACTTAATTCCAGGGCGGGTGGCGTGTCACACTAGGAGGAACACGGAGGGAACTGGTGACTGGACAGGTCGTCAACCTGGCCTTGCAGAACGTCATGCTAAGAATTTGGACTTGCTCTGCAGACACTGAAGACTGATGCTGACCTGAGAAGTGTCACAATGATTTGCGCCTGCTATGCTATGAGATGTGCATCGTGCAGAAGCAAGTCTTGGGAGGAGTGCAGCAAGCTATTAAGGGGCTGTGGGAAGCTGAGGGAACTGTCTCCTAAATTGTTTCCTGTGGTATTGAAGAGGGAGCTCTGTAAAAACGCAGTGAAAGCTGTGTAGCAAAGAGGGGCGGCCCTGCACTGAGATTTCTGGGGATTGAACTCTCCTGGCCTTTTGAAACTAGGTGGAGAAAGGAAGAAGAACTTTGGGCTGCAGGACTGACAGGGGTTCTACTAGCGGAACTCAGGAATGCAGAGGATGAGATCTGGTCAAGCATTACTCGCACACCTGGGGCGTCTAGCGAGGTAGTCAGGAAACACCGCTGCAGAGCCAATGACAAAGGTCTGGCAGACAAAACAAGACTGTGTGTCTTTTTCAGACCTACTGAGGGAAATCAACAGTCAACAATGCATTCCAAAAGCGGCTTGGTGTGGCCCTGCACTTTCCTTCTGGACTCCTCATGCTATGCCTGGATCGTGGACATTTCCACCTCTTCCCTTCCCCTGGGGACCTTCTTAGACCCTTTAGAACTTGTTGCCATACAACACAATAATTTTATTTACTGTTCCTAATTCGTGAAACTGCAAACCCCCTGATTGGCTGTCACCAGAAGAAGCAAGGTTTGTCTCACCTCCTGGATTCAGTTCCTGGGAAGGCCTCTTCCCTAGTCTTTGTCCACTCACATGATCTCTCCTTGGTGCGTGTGCGTGTGCGTGTGTGCGTGCGCGTGCGCGTGTGCGTGCGCGTGTGCGTGTGCGTGTGCGCGTGTGCAGGAAGAAAGAGAGTGAGAGAACTTTCTACAAAGCCACCAGTCCTATTGGATTAGGATCCACATTTACGACCTCATCTAATCTTAATTTGCTCCCCAAATCCCTATTAAAATGTATAGTCTCTTTTGAGGTCCGGGTTTCAGCACAGGAACACTTCAGGACTCAGCTCAGTCGACCGTATGTGCTGTCAGCCCTCTCCATCTCGGGTTCCATCTCTGTCAATTCAACGAACAGCTCATCACAATTATTCAGAAGATATGTATCTATAACGGAAAGTACAGATTTCTTTGTCGTTGGTCCCTAAATGATCTTCTACATGATTTCCATACACGTACACTGTTCTGTGTTACATGAATCTGGAGACGAGTGAAAGTATACAGCAGGATGCATAGAGTTATATCCAAAAGCTACACTATTTTACGTGGGCGCTGCAGGCCTCTGCAGAGCCCGGTGTCTGAGAGAGTCCAGACTCAATGCCTCCTGAGCACCAAGTGAGGGACATAGTCACATAACTGGATTATGTTCTTCAATACCTAATGGCCTCAGCTAGATTTGAATTTCTATGCCTTATTCTTGTTTCTTCCCTTTTAGTTTATTTTATTTTTTAATTCATAAAATATTTTTATTTTTTGTGGTACGGGGGATTGGATCTAGGGCCTTCACACTGGACTAAATCCCAATTGCGTTTTTAATTTTTTCTTTTTTTAAAATTTGAGGCGGGGTCTCACTAAGTCAGCCAGGCTGGGCTCCAGCCTGCGATCCCTGCGACCTAGGCCCCCAGAGTGCTGGGATTTCAGGCGTGGACGTTGTCTCTGGTTCTTCTGCCTTTATTCAGTGCATCTCCCCCAGAAGTTGGGCATCAAGCCACAGCTTTCTGCTTGTTGCAGAAGGGTCCTGGGTCACTTGTCTTACATGAGTCCCATCTCAGTGTCGCTTTCCACTTTGCTGTCTCTCATTTCCTCGTATTGTTGCGTGTGCAGGTCGCATACTTGACACTCAGTTCAGCTTAATAAATGACTAACATTAAGAATTATGTATTAAATCCCAGCTCAACCTTTTCCCCTTGAGGAGGAGCACAGGTTTCCATACATTCTTCTCTCCGTCTTTCATTGGCCAATGACACATAAATCCCAGATATTCCTCACTTTGGGTGTCCTCTCCTCTCTTACCTGGATTTTCCATTTCTTAAAAGATGTTGAAAAGTGATGAGGGTACAGAGAAAATCAACTTTTACCTCACCTATGTGCAGGACTTACAAAAAGTGTAAGTGACCCTTGACTAAGTTTGAATTTTCTTTTAATGCATTAATACAGCTTTTAGGCCATTTATATCCTATGGTCCCTCAAATCAGAGCCAATGGGCAGACTCAAATTCATGAATTATTGATGGCTGTGGTCTGTGTGGTAAAAGCCTAAATTGGGATTTTAATGTATGCTTAGACAGTGCTATACTATACCAAAGAAGACAATTTAGGAACAGCATATAAGTCCATCTAGCACTTAATTGTTGGGAGAAATGACAGTGTGAATGGTTGACTAACTGAATTTATGCTATTTTTAAAAATTTATTTTAAAAAGCTAAAAGAAGGAAAGCATATTAACAAACAGACATCCATTTACAAAATACCATAAGAACAATACAAGCAATACTGAATTACAGACAAAGTGGTAGGAAATTAATAATGGTTCTTTTTTTTTTTTTTTTTTTTTATTTTT
>PVLD010013813.1:0-54543 GCA_004027595.1 Dinomys branickii | reverse complement strand
GACAAAGAAATACAAATGGCAAATAAATACATGAGAAAATGTTCCACATCCTTAGTCATTCGAGAAATGCAAATAAAAACAACATCGAGATTTCATCTCACCCCAGTAAGACTGGCCAGTATGAAAAAGTCATCCAATAACAGATGCTGGCGAGGCTGTGGAGAAATAGGGACTCTATTACACTCCTGGTGGGAATGCAAACTAGTTCAACCACTGTGGAGAGCCGTTTTGGAGATTTCTCCGCAAACTAGGTCTAGAGGTCCCATTCAAACCAGCTATTCCTCTTCTGGGTATTTTCCCAGAAGATCTGAAAACATCATACCACTCTGATATATGTGCACCCATGTTTATAGCAGCACAATTTGTAATAGCTAAAATGTGGAAGCAACACAAGTGCCCATCCACAGAAGACTGGATTAAAAAATTGTGGCATTTTTATATAATGGAATATTATTCAGCTATAAAGAAAGACAGTTTTGGGAACTTTGTAGGCAAGTGGACAAAATTGGAGTCCATACTCATAAGTGAAATAAATCAGCAATACATGTGCAGGCAACGTATTGTATCACTGGTGTAAGAACCCGAGCGTGGGAATATAAACTAAGAGACATGAAGGAAATCTATTCTAAAACAAAGAACAGATGGGACGAAGGAAAGGAGAAAATAAAGAGACAAAAATATATGTATGTATGTATATATGAATATACATATATGCAGGAGAGCTAACATGGTTCTATTATTGTATTATATCACTTAACGCTAAGCAATAATCGATGACGGGTTATTTGATCAATCTTGTATGTCTGTATGTGTTATCCTGAACACACACTTCAAAGATATCAATATGCAAAGCAGCAACTATTGGTGGTTTTGTTGTTGTTGTTGTTTGCTTGTTTTGTTTTTTGTCTTTGGATTTTTGGTATTTGTGTTTTTTCTGTTGTTGAGAGGATTGTCTGACTTATTTTGCATGTCTGTATATGGGTTCATATATTTACACTTCGAAGATATCAATGGATAAATAAATAACCACTGTTGAGACCATGTCACCTTGTCTATAGATTAGTTGTGATTGTACTATTTTTTATGCTAATTGGTGTCTGTTTGTTAATACGTTTTTGTACTTTTGTTTTTTTTAAATAAAAAAATAATAATAATAAAATAAATTTTAAAAAAAGGAAATCACCAGCAGCATATAAAGAAAACCCACAAATTTGGAAAATTTCCTAGCTGACTGTCCCTCAGACAGAGGTCTTCTATCTAGAGCATACAAAGAATTAAAAAACATGAACCTCTCCAAATTCAAAGACCCAATCCACAAATGGGCATCTGAGATGAATACACACTTCTAGATAAAGAGATACAAATGGCAAATAAATATGAGAAAATGTTCTACATCTTTAGTCATTCAAGAAATGCAAATTAAAACAACATTGAGATTTCATCTCGCCCTAGTAAGATTGGCCAGCATTAAGAAATAAACCAATAACAAATTCTGGTGAGGCTGTGGAGAAATAGGAAAGCTTGTGCACTGCCCATGGTAATGCAGACTGGTGAAACCACCGTGGAGATTCATTTGGAGATTCCTCAGCAAACTAGGTCTAGAGGTACTATACAATGCAGCTATTCCCCTTCTGGATATTTTCCCAGAAGATCTGAAAACATCATATCACCATGATATATGTACACTCATATTTATAGCAGCACTATTTGTAATAGCTAAATTGCGGAAGCAACCCAAATGTCCATCCACTGAGGACTCGATAAAGAAACTGTGGCAATTTTATATAATGGAATATTATTCAGCTATAAAGAAAGACAAACTTGAGGCTTTTATAGGCAAATGGTCACAATTAGACATCATACTCATAAGTGAAATAAATCAGATAGGCATGTGCAAGCAATACACTGTATCACTAGTGTAAGAAGCTGAAAGTGGGAATATAAATTAGGAGGTATGAAAGGAAACCGCTCAAAAGTAAAGAGCAAATGGGATGAGGGGAAGGAGATAAGGAAGAAAGGGATAACTATACATGTATGTATATGGAGAATGGCTAACAAGGTTGCACTATTGACTAATGTCACTTTATGGTAAGGAACAGTTAATGAGTAATCGTTAGATCAATCTTGTATATCTATATGCATTTTCCTGAGCATATACTTTGAAGTTATAATTATGTAATACAAGAACCATTGTTAATTCCGTCACCTTGTCTGTAATTCAGTTTTGATTTTATTGTTCTTGTTCTACTTTGTCTGTTTATTAATGTTTTCTTTTTTTTCTTTTAAAATAAAAAAGTTTTTCTTTTGCATTCCCCATTGTCAAAGCTCAAACATTTAATAGTATATTCATAAAACTTTGCTAAACTTTTGATAGCTAACTCTGTAAAATTACTGTCAATTTTTATATCATTAACAATTATATAGTTACTGTACTTAAAACCTACTAGCTGTAAGTTTTTACTTTGGTTGCATCATTGTTTGTAATTTCTGGTTTCTTGTCTGGGATCAACAGTGGTTTAATAACTTGGTTTTCTGTCAATATCTGACTTATGTCAGACACTACTACTGCATGTTTCATTTGACTTTAACTAGGTCACATAATTGCCCCTATATCTATGTAAGCTGATGTTACAGCTTGTGTCTAGATATCCCCTCAAACCTCATGAACTCACAGGTGAGCCTTTTTTGGAGCTGGCTGGATGTAGGGTATTGTGACACTAAAATTAAACTTGTGTGATGATGTGTTAGTCTCATTCTTGGAATTACCATAGTTCTGGGTGTGCCAGAATGAATTTACTAAAGACAGACATCCTGCCCTGTGTGTTAGTGGCCCTAGCCACAAGACTTGTAGCCTAAATGGGGTCAAAGGGAAAGATAAGATCACTGGCTCACTGCTGCTGCCTCCTGCTTGCTCTGTGATGGTTTGCTTCTCCTCTGCGATGGACCTCATCCATGCCACCGTGCCCTAGAGACAGTGGACCATGGACAGAAACTTCTACTATCTATACACTGAAATAAACCTTTCCTTCTTGAACTTGGATGTTTAACTTGTCCAAGCAACATGGAATTAACCACGACAGCCAAAACTCAGATTACCTCCATGACATTAATATACTAGAGTACATTCTTGGGAAACTTGGTACCTGGGATAACTATACTGCCTCCTCTTCTCACAGAGTAACAAAGGAGGTCAAACCTTGGCGCTGTGGCACAGAATTCTAGGTAGCCAAGCCCAAAGTACATTACTGAAAAGCAAGTAAAGGTTTCTATCAGAACAAAGTCTTCAGACTGTAAGTGTTCACAAATCTAGGCACAGAAGGCGGTGAAAACAGTGGAGACACAGGGGCGAGTCATTGCCCCCCCAGTCCCCCAAACCCTCTGAGCTAAGGGGGCAAGAGGGGGCAGCATAACATCAGCCACACACCCGAATTCCTCAAAAGCATAGCAGAGCTCGAAGAGATACTCGGGGCGCTTAGAGAGGGTACGGCCGAACAAATCATGGACGAAAGCAGATGCCAGGGCTCTCAGAGACAGAAATAAAACCTGTACGAGCTAAACAAACTGACATAAAACATGAATTAGCAGTGTACCAAAGGGTTAGAGTCCATGAAACTGCTTCGATCAGAAGTCCAGGACATTAACCACTAACCAGTCCAATTACTTCAATACAGGAAGACCAAAAATTTCATAACTTATTAAATTTTATAAGATAGTATAGCAGGAAATATAAAAATGATTTCTAGCAAATTTATTCAATACAAAAATCAACTGGTTGAAATGACAGCTACCTGAGTGATGCTGAGGATAGCACATAAGCAAACATTCTTCCTTGAGTAAACTGCCAAACGGTTACAAGTTATACTGAATGTTAGGCAGCAGCACTAACCAGTGTGTGAAAAGAATTTCAGAGCTAGAAGACAAAGATATCTTCAAAGACCAACTGCTCAACTGTACCTTAAAAATAAGAGAACACAAAAAATGGACACAAGAACGGTTCCATGATACAAAGAAAACTAATCTAACAATAATTGAAATATTTGAAAAATTAGAAGGCAACACAAATGATATAAAATTTCACAGAAATAATGGCAGAGAACTTCTAAAATATAGTTTAAAAATAAACTTACACATAAAAAGGCAAAAACACCAAAGAACCATAACTAAAAGGGAAGCTCCCTGTGCCACGTTAAAGTTCCAGAAATCAATCAGAGGTACAAAAATCTTAAAAGCTGTCAGTGAAGGCTATGAATCACATATAAATGTAAAATTGTTCGAATAGTAGCACACTTCTCTACACAAACTTTAAAAGCTAGGAGGTAGTGAATTTAAGTGTTTCAAACCTTAAAGATAACAACTTCCCACCCTGACTTATGTCTACTGCAAATCTCTCTTTTAAACTTCATTGAAAAATAAGGTAGTTCCACAGAAAGAAACATCTCAAGAAATTTATGACCACCAAATAAGGATTTCAAAAACATTTTAAGTATATCATAGAAATAGACAATGAAGTTAACAATGTAAATAAATCAAAAAGAATGAATATGTCTTGTAGGATAAGCAGCAACAAAACAGAAAATGAGGAAATCAGCAACTGAAAAATAATGCAATGACAGGAATAAGTTGCTTCTCAGTAATAACTTTCCCAGTAATGGGCTCAATGCCCTAAGCAAACACCACAGATCAGTAGAATGGATCAAGAAAGAAGACCCAACAATACACAGTATGCAAGAAACATATTGAATTGAAAACGATACAGATTAAAAAATAAATCTGATTGGAAATAATACTCCATGCAAGGGAAGCTGGCAAAAAAGGAGTTACAATTAAACATTAACAGTTCCTTTCAATAAAGTAATAGAAGTCAGTAGTACAACTCAGTTATCCTGTGTTTGTATATAGATATATAATTGTTTGATCAATCTTGCATGCCTATATTTGTTTAACTGAGTAACCAATTTGAAAACAGTATGTAATACAATAACTATTGTTAATTTCCTATCACCTTGTCTGAAACTCTGTATTGCTTCTATCGTTTGGGTGTTGTTTTGTTTACATCTGTTTGTTTATGTGTTTTCATTCTTTATCTTTAAAAATTAAAAAGAATCATAAAAAAGAAGGAATTACATCCTAAATTCAAACAAAGTGGTTATCAGGCTAAGACTAATCAGAAAAGACAAAGGAGTTCACCATGCATTGCTGAAGGGACCACTCCAACAGGAAGAATTAACAGTTATAAACATGCACATCAAATACTGGTGTAGCCAACTTTATAAGATGAACACTAGTGGATGTGAAAAATCAGTTAAACACCAATACAAGAGTAAGGGGGAACCCAATAATCTACCATCACAAATGGACAGATAAACTACACAAAAAAATGAACAAAATTATATTAGAGTTGAATCAAATGGGTGTAATAGATACCTACAGAGTATTCCATCCAACAACAGAACATACATTTTTCAGCGGCACATGGGACTTTCTCCCAAATAGGCCATATACTAGTCCAAAGAGCATGTTTAAGTAACTGTAAAATGTTTGAATTACTCATGCATATTACTAGACCATACTGTGGTGAGAACAGAAATCAAGCATAAAAGACCCCACAGAAACTATGCAAACATATGGAAATTAAATAATATAGTCTTCAATAAACAATTGCTCAAAGATGAAATTAAAGAAGAAATTAAACTTTCTACAAGGAAACAAGGCCAATATAACCTAATGGATTCTATGGTATACAGTCAAAGCACTCTTAAAAGAGAAGGTTATAGCAGTGAATTCCTACATCAGAAAAAAGAGTGAGCTCAAATAAATAACCTAACGATGCACTTCAAGGCCACAGAAAATCAATGCTAACATGAGGGAGAAAACTATAAATATCAGCACAAAAAGTAATAAATTTGAAACTAAAAACAACACAAAAAATCAGAGTTGGTTCTTTGAAAGGTTGAGCAAAATAGACACAACCTTCAGAATACTCAAATCCGTGCAACTAGACGTAAGAAGGGGAAGAGTACAGTAGATTCTGTTGGAATTAATACCATCAGTAACTACTTTGGGAAACTGAACCCAATGAAATGGGAAGTTCAGATGATGTGGACTCATTTCTAGATACATAGGAACTACCAAGGCTCCGTTAAGAAGACATGGGGGCTGGGGTGTGACAGGGAGAGAGCCACTGCCTAGCATACACAAGGCCCTGGGTTCGATGCCCAGTACCACTCAAACACACACACACACACACACACACACACACACACTCTCTCTCTCTCTCTCTGAAAACGAATGAAAGTCAGTGAAATTGAAGAACACTTTTTTAAAAAATCTAGCAACTAAGAAAAACCTCAGATCCTGACAGCTGCACTGCAGAATTCTATGAGAACTTTAGAGATGACATAATGCCAATAGTCCTCAATCTTTTTAATGAAATTGAAAGACAAACGGTGTTTCTAAAGTCATTTCTGGAAGCAAGGATTACCCTGATTCTAAAACCAGAAAAGGACCCAAATGAAAAAGAGAATTACCGACCATTCTTGTTAGTGAATATAGATACAAAACTCCTCAATAACATACTGGTAAACAGAAGGCAGCAAATCCTCAACAAGATTGTACCTCCTGACCAAGCGTGGGTTATTCCAGAGATGCAGAGGTGGCTCACCACGGGCAAACCAACAGGTGCAATACACCACCTAAACAGAAGCAAGGACAAAAATCACATAGAAGCAGAAAAGGGGTTCAACAGAATTCAACACCCATTTTTGTTAAAAACACATAAGAATGTAAGAATAGAATATGTCTTTATCACAATCTGATAAAAGCCATGACAAACCACCAGTCGATATCATACTAAATGGAGATAACCTTGAAAGCTTTCCCTTGTCAGGAAAAAGACAAGGATGTCTGCTAATACCATTTCTGTTCAATATAGTTCTCAACATAGCTAGAATAATAAGACAAGAGAAAGAAGAGGAAGATGAATAGAAAAAGAAGAAATTAAATTATCATTATTTGTTGATGACATAATCTTCTACACAGAGGACTCCAAATACTCCACCAAGAGACTCCTAGAGCTAATATTCAGAAGCATAGCAGGATGGAAATTTAACACTTGAAAATTAAGTGTGCCTTAATGCAATAAAAAATTGAAAGGAAAAAAAGAACCTCTCCAATAGTATAGAAAAATGAAATACTTAGGAATTACCTAAGAAGAAAAGTAAAACATTTCTACAATGGAAATTGCAGAACTCTGAAAAGGAAGTCTGAAGAGGCCATCAGAACATGGAATGATATTCCCTGTTTCTGGATAGGCAGAACCACTATAGTCAACGTGGCCACACTTCCATACCTGCTATATATTTACTGCAATCACAATCAAAATACCAACATTCCTTACAGAATTAGAGAAAGCAATCCTAAAATTCATATGGAACCAAAATAAACTTGGAATAGAAAAAATAATTCTGGGCAACAAGGGCAAGACATGAGGCATCATAATTCTAGATTTCAAGTTATACTACAAAGCTGCAGTAATTAAAAACAGCATAGTGCTGGCAAAAACAAGAACCATGAATTTATGGGACAAAATAAAAGATATAGAAACAACTCCAGAGACACTAAGCTGTATTATCATTGACATAGAAACTATATTTCTTTTCTGGAGCAAAGATAGCCTCTCCAACAAATTATGCTAAGGATAGGACTTAATCCATACCTCTCACCTTGTACCAAGCTAAAATAGAAGTGGATCAATGATCTTAACCTTAAACAATCTAATAGATGACAAAATATGTAAAATTCTTGAAGACATAAGTATCAGCAAAGCTTTTTTGAACACAGCTGTAATTACACGGGAAGTAGTACTAACAATCAACAACTGGGATCCCATCAATTTAAAAAGCTTCTGCACAGCATAAAAACCACCAAGAGAATAAAGGGTCAACTACAGAATAGGAAAAGATAATGCCAGCTACTCCTCAGACAAAGGGCTAATATCCAGTATATTTAAAGAATTAAAAAAATTAGCCTGCTCCATTAAAAGGCCCACCAAAAATTGGGCATCTGAAACAAATAGATACTTCTCAGTTTATGAAAAACAAATATCCAATAAATAGATGAAAAATGTATTCAGTCTAGCTGGTCATTCAAGAAATGCAAATTAAAACAACACTCAGATTCTATCTCAGTCCAGAAGGAAGGACTGCCACCAAGAATTCAACAAATAACAAATTTTGGCAAGACTTTGCAGAGAATGTAACCCTTCTCAACTGCTGATTGGACTATAAAGTCATTCAACCACTCTGGAAATCAGAATGGATTTTCCTCAAAAACTAAAAATGAACATTTCATTTTACATAACTGTTTCTCTTCTAGGCACCCTCCCAAAAGAGTTAGAAATGCCATATCACAGTGATTTACACCTACTCATATTTATAGCAGCACAGATCATAATAGGTAAATCTTAGAAACAATCTATATGTCCATGAAAGAATAAATAAAGAAAATGTGGAATTTATTCACAATGGAGTGCTACTGTGGCATAAAAAGTATAAACTTCAGTCATAGGAAAATGAATGCACATTGAAATCTAAATGCTCAGTGAAATGAATTAGACACATGTGCTTAAATTGCACAATTTCACCTTTATGAAAAACAATATACATGTATAAACTATGAAATAATAGGTAATAGGAAAAGAGAGAAAAAGTGTATTGTAATCCAACATGGACAGTGTATCTAAAAGTATACCTTAGTGCAATTGTCTCACATGGTTTTTTTCACTTTACATAACAGACAAATTTATTCATTCTGTTTCGGACATTTTATCTTTCTCATTCTAACATTAGGCTGTGAGAAGTGCAAAAGTTCACAACACAAAGAATTCTGTGCCTCTGCATGATAGTTTACAGAATCCATGAAAACAAAATGAATTATTAAGTTGCTCAGTATTCATCTCTATATATGCCTATGGTCTTCTTGAAAGTTGGCAATAAAAGTTGTATAAATTTTTCAGTCTGATTGTGTTAACTTTTTTGATGATACTTTTTGACATATTTTAGAAATCTGTCTTTGGCGAAGTATACTTTTTGTACTTTGTTAATAGTCCAATTCTCTGTTTCCTTAGGGCTTTAGTGACATCCCCATTTTTTTGTAGTCAGCTTGTGATATTTACTTGAAAGAAAGATTCTGACAAGTTTTAGAAGAAAAGCTAGATTCAGATTTACAGCCACTGTCCTTTCCCATGTGAAAATACAGTAATACAGTAATGCTGAGTGACGAATTCTCATTAGTAATATTTTCTCCTCCTACAAAGATTGAATTTTCATCCATGTTTCAGATGTACTGTATTTATGAACTTTTATTTTTTCAAGTATTTTTAAAAAGTTTTCTTGAAAAGTCTGGTTTTTTTTTCTATCCCAAAGATTGAGTAAAAATGATATTACAACAGAAGGTCCACAGTTATCTTTCTGTTTTCTACCTAATAACCTGTTGGATGTGGTGAATTCAGATCTGCATGACCTTTGTTCAGCAACTCTAAGTATGGCTGAAATGAAACAATCAAAAGAACCACTTCCCTTTATTTAATTATAGGTGATGAAAATACTGGTAGAACATGGTAGACATGAAGCCAAGTCAGAGGCCATATCACAGCTTAGATTTTTTCTTCCTTTGCTTAATAAGAAATAAATTATCATTGCCGTCACCTTCCACATACCTTTTTCTTCTGCTTGTTCCGCTTGCCGTCTCTGGGCAGCTTGTCCTCTCTTGGCTTGTGGTGATGTGATGAGTGATGAAAGGATTTGTGGGGCTTCTGGGATTTAAAACTGCTGGGAGAAGAGCGAGTTTTGGGCCCCTAGGAAAGTCCTCGCTCATTTCCCAATGCTGGACGACCCTCCTGTGCTTCTCTGGGTCTCTATTCCTGCTCATCATTTTTCTCTGAGTTTCTTTATCTTCTTGATGCCTCCTGTTGCTTTTATGGCTCTTCCTCATGTCATGGTGGAGTCTCTTATCTGCTGCTTCTATATGTGGTCCCTTGAACTGCCTTGGAAAACCCCCATTTTTCAGGAGTTCTTTTACTTTTCATTGTATTCTCTGATCTCTCTCTCGAATTTTGTGTTTGTCATCATAGTAGTAGATGAACGGAGATGTTGGAGATGTCTGGGTAAACATTTGCCTTTATGTATATTCATCTCCAAAATGGCTTTTTCTTGCACAGTTGTCGCAGTATACTAAGGCTGATTGTCCAGAAGGGGTCTTTGGCTTTTTGGGTGTCCACGTTTGGTCGTTAGGTGATGCCGCCTCCAGATTTCTGGGCAAGCATCAGCATAGTGGCCTTTCATATCCCATCGGTAGCATTGTTTTCTCCAGGAAGATTTTTCAAGACATCTGTGAGTGGAAGACACTGTCAAAGAACAGTCTAAGCAAAAGTGGGCTGGACAGGCACACTGGAGGTGTCCTCTTTCAGAGCAGAAGTGGCAGGTGCTGACTTTTTGTGGCCAGGGGGACTTTTTGGACAAATAGCCACACCAATAACAGTTTCTACAGGTAACATTTCTGTTGGCTGAATAGTCTAAGTGGGACCATCTTCCAGATGATCTGTCATTACCTATCTGGGCCTCAACATCTTCGTCACTGATGAACCAGTTTACATCATCCTCTCCTTCAGTAACAGAGTTGTCACATCCCATGAGTTGGATAAGGGTATCACCATCTTTCTCATCTGCTTCACACCCCAGGAGCATCCAGCATTCCACACTCTCACCTTCAGAAGTGATGCTTCCTTTCTCTTCACTTGAACTGACCTCTATAATCATGATCCCTCGGATCACACCTGATCTTTCCTCAGGCTTATGCTTCCCAATTTCCCATTTGCAGTTCTTATCAGTCAACGCAGAATAAGGAGAAGCTGTGCTTGCTTCGGCAGCACATATACTAGAATAAGGAGAAGCAAGAGGGCCTCTGGTCTTTTTCTGTGCTTCGACTCTAATATTCTTTCTTTTACATCTATAAACACTATCTTCATCAGACAAAGTGATGACATCTGACCCATCTGATAGCCGGAAAGGACAGTTAAGTTCTGATGTGATTTAGTACTCAACTCAGAATTCCCAGAGTTCTTTTCTTCTGCCCTTCCTCCCTGATAGCATTACCAAGATCTTGGGCATAATGAACTTGGCTGTAGAGTTGAAATTCCACCTCACTATCAGCACTCAGTTCACTAGACGATTCTCCATGATAAAGATCATCTTCATATGCTTCTATAGTCTCAGAGCCACCAAACATCATGGAAAGTCAGTAACCTCAATTTGATGCCACTGCAATGAGGAAGCACTAACCAGGAACCAAAAAACTGTCTTACATGTTTTATATTTCATTGGTCTATTGTTCTAGTTCTCAATCTGTTATATATGATAAACTTACAGAATCTTATAAGATAAATAAATGGATTTCATGGTGGAGAAATAAAAGTAGGTGGAAGGAGGAAAAAAGAACTGAAATGTGATATATATATATTCCAGTTCCCCAAGTGAGTGTAATCATTACGTACTGCAAATGTACTATTAAAATTCAAATATAACCAACACTGTGAAAATGGCCATACTACCAAAATTGTTGTACAGATTCAATGCAATTCCCATTAAACTACCATTAGCATACTTCACAGATCTAGAGAAAATATGCCTTAAATTCATCTGGAATGAGAAAAGACCCAGAATAGCAAAAGCCATCTTGGGCAACAAGGACAAGTCAGGTGGAATCTCAATGCCTGACCTGAAATTATGCTACAAAGCTACTGTAATAAAATCAAACTGGTACTGGCTAAAAGACAGACCTGAGGATCAATGCAACAGACTGGAAGATGCAACCACAACGAAAAACCCACTCAGCTACCTAATGTTTGACAAAGGGGTCAACCAAACACACTGGAAAAAAGAAGGCCTGTTTAGTAAATGGTGCTGGAAAAACTGGCTTGCCTCTTGCCGAAGACTGAAAATAGACCCCAGTCTATCACCATGCACCAAACTCAGGTCAAAATGGATCACAGATCTCAACATTAAAACAGAAACTCTAAATCTATTGGAAGAGAAGATAGGTAAAAATCTTGAAGACATAGGAGTAGGCAGATAGTTCATGAACAAAAATGAAACTGCAAGGGAAACACTTCAAAGAATCAATAATTGGGACCTCATTCGACTGAAAAGTTTTTGTACATCTAAAGAAATCACCAGCAAATTAAAAAGAAAACCCACAAATTGGGAAAATATCCTACCTGGCTGTCCCTCAGACAAAGGTCTTCTATCTAGAACATACAAAGAATTAAAAAACATGTACCTGTCCAAATTCAAAGACCCAATCCAGAAATGGGCATCGGAGATGAATACACACTTCTCAGATAAAGAAATACAAATGGCAAATAAATATATGAGAAAATGCCCTACATCTTTAGTCATTCAATAAATGCAAATAAAAACAACATTGAGATTTCATCTTGCCCCAATAAGATTGGCCAGTATTAAGAAATCATCGAATAACAAATGCTGGCAAGGCTGTGGAGAAATAGGGACTCCACTGCACTGCTGGTAGGATTGCAGACTGGTGAAACCACTGTGGAGAGCAGTTTGGAGATTTCTCAGTAAACTAGGTCTAGAGGTTCCATTCAAACCAGCTATTCCCCTTCTGGGTATTTTCACAGGAGATATGAAAACATCATATCACCATGATATATGTGCATCCATGTTTATAGCAGCACAATTTGTAATAGCTAAATTGTGGAAGCAACCCAAATGTTCATTCACAGAGGACTGGATTTAAAAACTGTGGCATTTTTATATAATGGAATATTACTCAGCTATAAAGAGGGACAGATTTGGGGCTTTTGTTGGCAAATGGTCAGAATTAGACACCATACTCATAAGTGAAATAAATCAGAGGTACGCGTGCAAGCAATGTATTGTGTCACTGGTATAAGAACCTGAGGGTGGGAATATAAACTAAGAGGCGTGAAGCAAATCTGTTCAAAAGTAAAGAACATATGGGATGAGGGAAAGAAGAAAAGGAAGAAAGAGGCAAAAATGTATGTATGTATGTATGTATGTATGTATGTATGTATGTGCAGGATGGCTAATACAGTTACACTATTGTCTTATGTCGCTTTATGGTAAGGAATAGTTGACGACTGGTTGTTTGATCAATCTTGTATGTCTATATGTGTTTTCCTGAGCATACACTTTGAAGTTATCAATATGTAATGCAAAAACTATTGTTGGTTTCCTGTTGCTTTGTCTATAATTCAATTTTGATTATACTGTTTTTGTGCTACTTTGTGTCTCTTTGTTAATGCTTTCCTCTTTTTGGTTGATGTTGTTGTTTTTCTTTTACACTTGAAAAAATAAAAAAATTAAAATTAAAATAGAAAAAAATAAAATAAAATTCAAATATATAAAATATCAACCTGAAATCTAACATAATTTACTCATGTTCTGTAAAGTAGTCATCTTAAAACGTTTTATATCCGATCTCTTTTTGATTCTATAATGTGTGAATACGTACTATTTTTTTTCACTATTAATCAATGAAACTTAGAAGTACGCTTTTCTCCTGCAGCAGTTTAATTAAGCTTAAAACTATTATTGGTCTTTCTTACCTGTCAAATCTTGTTATTTAAGCTATTATATCTTTTGTGAGCAGAAGATGCTGTTCTAAAAGTTTATCCTCAGTAATTTCCTTAATACAAATGTAATCCGGTTAGTTTTTTATGTCTATTTAGAAGAACATAAATGGCCTCTACTCATTGAATAGTCAAAAACTAAATGCAAAAATATGTTAAAACTTTACTCTTAACAGTTATTTGACATAATTCTATGTTAATGTTTACCACCATTTCTGATGACAATTATTTTGAAAATGTTTCTTGGCAGACACTGGTTTTTAAGACAATTTTACGTATTTGTATTCCATTTCACTTCTATTCATATAGGTGTGTTTGCTTGTTTTCTCTTTCAACAATGGAGAAATTATTCTGTCTTCTAATACTGATGCTACCCTTGTTTAATCTCTTAGAAATTCTAGGTCTAGGCTTACATTTCCTTTTGTCTTACATTTTTCTGTTGCTCTGGCTGTATTGCAGATTTATATCACCAAGTTTCAGCTACGTTACCATCACTTCGGGACATATTTCGAGGTTGAGTCTTCACCTTATTTTGCAGTGTCACTTTTCATCTTAATCCTGAATTACTTTTCCTAGTTCACTTGACACTTTAAAAATAGATCCTAAGCATTTCCTTAAATCAGTTTAATGATTACTGCCAACTTTGATCTTTGTAAGTCTGAAAATGTTCCATGCTAACAGATGAACAGTGGCCCATGTAGCGCTCTAGGGTCAGCTGCTCTCAGATGAAGTCCCTCATCTCGGACCTTCCAGCCCATTTCCACTACCGCTTTGCAAGAAAGGCGTCTGGACAGCTGAGGAGCAGGAGCCTGTGCCTAGCCTGCTATCTGCACAGAAGGCATGTGTGTGTCTCCCAGTTGAGAGAAAATTATTCTTTACTCCTACTACTATTAGAAGCTTCCCAGAGATTTCGTATTGTTTATAAGATACACATTGATTGTCAGATAGTCTTTAATTCTATTTTGATAATAATGCCTCATAATTTAAGTAGTTTTTTCTTTCATGTGCACTGCATATTGGACAAAATAGTAGAATACTCAGAAAATATATTCTTAGCACTAAGTGTGCAATGTGAATTACAACTCCTCTATTTGGATCATAAGTATGAATACTTCTCACTTTAGTAAGCTAATAGGAACAATTAAATATGCCCTATAGGCTCTCCAGAAATTATTTTATTGCCCAGTTTGCAACATAAGTTGCAAGATAGCATAATTAGAAAATTCTCAAAGAACTTTCAAGTATGTATGTGGAATTCTTTTATAAAAGGATAAATTGCATGCAGAGACTATTTGTGGTGTTAGTTTTTCCCAGGTTGACTATGAAAATAGACCAGGCAAAATATACAGAACACAGAGCACTCCTCTGCCAGTTAAACATATTTCTAAAAGAGATTTGTGTCCTGGATATGAACAGAAATCATACAAATTTAATGTACTTAACATTAATTAGGTAATCATATGTTGACATAATTTTTTATGTGGGGTACTAAAGGTTGAACCTATGCTCTCATAAGTCATATATAAGACAGCTTACTGTATACAGCTAGGAAAGGCAGGAAAGACAATTTACTTATTTAAAAAAATACACAGTTATCCATATGCATATAAACAAATCAACTGTGATATTTGTCATCTGAAATGTCATTTGACAATTTCTTTTTACCTCCACACCTTTGGGTGATCTTTATGCTTTGAGTGTCATCTGGATCTAGTGTCTCTGTCAGTGATCATGGATTTGAAATTAAATTACAGAAAGATCTCCTTCTCTAGTCCTCTCTCTGTCTCCCTCTCTCTGAAAAGAATCAAGCAGCACTCTGAGGAATTGGCCCACTGCGAGAATTGAAGTACCCTTCCAACTGCAGGCAAGGGCCTGTGGCAAGCTCACAGATGGATGGCTGAGTGGCAAGCTGCGTGTCCCTAGGCCCAGCCCTGTGATGGCTGTCTACTGGTTTGCACCTCGGTTTCGGCCCCTCTCCAGACAGAGAACCTATGCCTTGGACAGACTGATAAGTAAACATGAAAAGCCAATTGGTTAATTAAGTCCTGCTCAAGGCTGCTTCATAGTGGTCTCCATCACAAGAGGAAGTCCATTTCTGTACTACAATATTAGGAAGACATATGACTACAGAAAGGTGTTTTTGATAATAAAGGAATGCTCACACAGCAGATCTTGTGTGTTCTGACCCTGCACTTGGCGGTTAAAGTCCACACAGAGTTATCATCTCCTGATCTTCCACCCAGAGACAGGGAAGCGCAGACACAGGGATTCATGATTCTCACCTCAGAGGCATGAAATAGAAAGGCTGTGCTTGAACCCACACCTAGAAGTCATCTAGAGAGAGCAGATCTGGGAGTCCCAAGCAATGGTGGCAGAGGCATCAATCTGAGATACTCTGACTCTGTACCAGGCAGTAGACACTAACCAGGTCCCATGAAGTTGGTTTATAGATTTAAAGCAAGTCATATCAAAATGCCAGCAAAGTCTGTCATTACTCCTGAAGTTGGCATACAGATTTAAAACAATTTATATCAAAATGCTAGAAAAGTCTTTGTAGATATAGAAAAACACTTTCAATTTGTATGGTGCAAAGTTCAGAGGCTGCAATAGTTAATACAATCTTGTTAAGAAAACATAGTGGGTAGAATCAATCCCCTCAATAATGTCTTAGGTACACACAGGTACTAAGAAAGTGTGGTATTGATAGAGGGATAGATATACAAATAAATAAAGCATAACAGAGATCCTAGAAATAGAATCCATCTGCACAACTAATTTTTGAACAAAGATATAAAAATATATCAAGGGAAGAGTAATAGATGTTTCCACAAATAGTGCTGGTTCAACTGAATATTTGTGGACCATAGATGATAGATAGTTATAAAAAGCAATATCCTAAAGTAAGTTTAACATTCCATTCATATTAATTCAAAATAGATTCAAAGTTTATATAAACAAAAATATTTTAAAGTTTTAGAAAATATAAGATTTGAATGAGTACATCTAATAAAAAAGAAACTTTCATAAAGAACTCAAAGAAGAGATAAATGAATGGAAAGCTACTCTATGCTTGTGTTTTCAGTTGTGCCCAGTTCCACCTGTAGATTCGATACATCCTGCAGGCGGGTCTCAGGGACTTCTATTTTAGATGCAGTAAACTTATTCTACAGTTTATATGTAAGTTCAAAAGACTCAGAATAGGCTGCATACTATGGAAAAGAACAAGAAGCCACAGAGAGGTCTGACGCTGTTTGATTTCAGGACTTATGAGAAAGCCGCAGTAATAAAGACACTCTGGTGCTCCTGAAAGATAATGCAAGGTGGTAAATGGGACAGAACAAGAGTTTAAAGTCAATGGATTGTTGATACAGTCAATTAGATGAGTCTTCTCTAAAGAATGATCATTAAAAGAGTGGTTGTCAATGGTGAATCCTTGTGATCCCATGTAACATTCTTTATTGTGGTTAAATCTACACCACACAAAATACCGTTCTAACCTACTGTTCTGTGGCATTTAGTGCATTGTATGATCAGGCAGGAATGAGCACTCTTAATCCCACAACTTTTCCTGGCTCCCAGTGCAAGCTGTGCACAGCTTATACTCACCCGTTTCTGCTCCATGGCCCATGGCAACATCACCCTGCATTTTCTCTCCTGGTTCCTGTTCCTCGCTCATCCCCCACAGAGATGGAGTCAGGCAGCGTCTGCCTTGCATAACCTGGGCCTAGCACATGGCATCATGTTCCAAGCTTCATCTGTGGAGCCGCATTTGTCATAATTCAATTCCTGTTAAAACCCAAATTGTCTTTTATTGTATGTAAGCACCACAGTTTGTTTATTCATTCATCTACTATGTAACATTTTAAAATTAAAAAGTTACAGAAATATGGCTTGATTGGTGGCCCGTGGGAGTCAGAGACAGATCTAGGAATGGGAAGAAAAAATGTGTGCCTGCTGAGCATCACCAAGGACCTGTGCAGTGACACGATGCTCTCTGTGTTTTCTGTAACACATTCCCAAGTGTACAGAGGTTACACAGCTGTGCAGAGCTAAATACACATAGGTGAAAACAACTACACACAGAGCTAGAATCTGAGCGAGATCAAAATCAATACCACATGAGCTCTTGTGTTACACCTTACACAACGTTACTAGGACAAGGCCATATATACGCAGGATCTTGTTGTGCTAAGTGTTATAACTGTAACTGGATCTACTCTTCTTTCAAAATAAAATATTTAATTATATTAAAAATGGCTCAGAGGATTTGAAATGTCTCTTAACATACAGTTTTATACAGGGTATAATTCACAGCAGTACATGATGCATCTGTCATATACATTAATGAGAAGCGTGTGAGTAAATCTTGGAATCAAAATATGTACAAGAAATATGGTATTTTTCATGTGTATATTAGTAGATAAATTATTCACATAAAAGATGAAGGTGACAAAGTTGAATTCATTTCAGGCAAGAGAGAGAGACAGAGACAGAGAGGTAGAAAGAGAAATTGTACAGCAGAAAACTGTATAGTGTGGGGAGTATCAGAAGTCGCTCTTACTCGTAAATGGCTGAGCCAGTAGAGAAAGATGAAGACAACAGAAATATGCCGCACAGGCTATTTTGAATTAACCCTATTGTTCTGCCTAATCCTGAAAGCACTAACAACATTATTGGTCTGCATCTTTCAAAATGTAAACCTGAAAGATGATTTTACAATAATTTAGATAGAAAGCCAGAAAACCTAAGAAAGGATTGAAATAAATTATAATATTATTGTGTTAGATTAAAGCAATAGCAATGAGATAGAAAGAAAGGGATACAACCAAAGAGAACAGTAAATTCAGGCAGAAGGGAGGACAGAGGTTCCCACCCCCACCAGAGCAGGACAAATGTGGTATACTGCAGGCCATAGGATGCAGTCCTAGGAGGGGCTAGTGGGTATAGTCACACACATTCCAGAGCAAAGCTAAAAAAAAATGGAAGGGAGAATGTCAACATTTAAAGGTCATCAGAAGCATGCCAAAATCTCCTGAGATAACTACGACATGCATGTGTAATTAAAGTGTTTGTTTACTCCTAATGTAAACACTTTTGCTGCTGTAATCACTGGTCACTAGCAAGTGATAGGGGTCTAGCTGGGGCCCATGACTCCACTGTTGATACAAAAATGAGAAAAAACAGCCTCCAGTCTGACCTTCCAGGATGACCCGAGCCACATTGTCTGAGTCTTCCCTGGTTTTATAGGTTGTTTTTGCCTCTGGAAATCTCATAAAATCACATTTTCTTGATAATACCAGTTTCTCCATGGAATGGACCATTGGTTTCCCCCACGTAGCTACTGAGGGATGGAGAACAATTCAAACATTTTTGATATCCCCAGAACTCATTAGTCATTCAATAATAATCTTGAATCTGGTAGACTAATGTGAGTAATAACGTAGGGATTTCTGTGCCGTGATTGTGAAATGCCCCTAGCATGAACGCACTGCGCTGTCTGTGTCCTGTCTCCAGTTAGCACATGGTGGGTGTGGCAAAGCAAGCGTGTGTTTGCGCTTGTGGTTTCTTTTACAGAAAAATGAAAATATGGGAATTGTGCTTGGCTTTTTAGTTGTTTTTTTAAAGAACTCAGATATGTTCTAAGTGTAGACTGTTGAAGAAATGTGTAGTCTAAACACCTGCATACTACATGCATAGTATTTATAATCTTTATATACAATTTAAACATTTTCCATATCTTTGAATAATTTATTTATATTTAAATATTATGCTTATTGGGCATATATCCAAAGCTCTTCCTGTCAGGAAAACTTGTTTGCTACCCAGCTCAAATTAAAACATACATTCAAAGTAATGTGTATGTATGTATTACAATAATTTTGACATGTAATTTCCAGAAATACTTTTCAGAAACCCTCACATTTACTACAGGGTGAGAGAAAAAAATAAATATTTATATTGAGACCAGTGCGACCCATTTCTTAGGGAATCACTAGGAGATAAAGGCACTTGTTCAAGAAGCTCAATTGACATTTTCCTAAATTAAACAGTTAATAAATTTTAAATTTGTCTGTTTAGGATGAAGTGACTTTAAAATTCATATTTTCTGCTTTGCTTGGTAGTTTTTACACATAGGAAATCACACAGACACTTGAGGCTCTGAGACTTGCCCTTTGATGCTAGATGTGATTTCAGGGATATGTCTGGTCAGCCACTAGTGCACAGCCATTTACCAGATCATCCATATGAAATTAATCAGGTCAACTATGGAAAAAGGTGAAAAATAGCAATACCATATTATTCTACTTATGCATAATTTCTCACAAGTTATTTTCTTAATTTTTAAATTGGCTTCAATTTTGTCTTTGTTGTAAGAGTTAAGCTAAGGCAGTAATAGGATAATATTTGTAACACAGAAAGGGCTGAATAAATAATAGCTATTTTTTAAGACAGGTGTATATACTTATTACATTATACTTGGTAAACTTCCATTTAATCCCTCTAGGATTAATTTAAATGCAAATGTTGCCTTCAGATCTTAGCAGTTGCATAGAGCAAGAATAAATTACAGCTTTGAAATAATGATAAATACTCTATTAACTTTAATTGTTATTTTCCAGGGTGCATGCAAGAGTGTGACAAGAACATCACCATAGGCAAAGGTCTATTAGCCAACTAGACCAATAAAAATTATACCTCTTGTCAAAAATGGAAGGGCCAGTAATCATTAACAACTCTAATGCAGAATTAGAGTATTAATTAAAACGTTTATTTTTCATTCACTTATGAACCTTGGGCTAATTCTAGAAGGCACAAGAAGGAAATGAAAACATTGCCTGTGTAATCTCTCTGCCGGCTTCCTGCATAATAAGAACAGAGCTGACCCTCCAGTCAAGAAATCAATTATTAAGCAGTGTAAACATTATTTGAATTTAGAAGAAATTCGCTTCTAAAAGTTTTTATTATTTTAGTCTAATTGATTCTTTCCTTCTCAACAATTTCCATTGTCAGGAACCTATCACATCTAGTTTCTTTAGGAGCAAGATTTCTACTTCGGTAAAAACATTTCAAAGTACACAACAAAATACCAAGCATTTATTTGCTTATTTTTGTCCTCAGATAAGACCCTAAGCATGTATTTAGCTCAGATTGGTGGTTTGGGAGAAGAATGTAAACTAAAAATTAAAATAAACAAATGAATGACCCCTCAAAGATATAGTTTAGTTAGTAAAATAAGTTCATTAACATAATGCCATGTACCTAGTAGCCCCTGAATAATGTAAATCAAGAGAAAACCTGAAAATTTTAAAAACTCTTGCTTTTAAAATATTTTATGAAAAGTAAAATTAAGGAGGAACAGGTAAGGTTAGCTTGAGTGGGACCTAGGAGCGTTTTGGCAGCAGCCCCTTCTGAGGACAGAGGTACACTGTCTGTGTCCGCTCTAGAAGGATGACCTTCCTCAAGGTTAGCCCTTGAGCTGGGCCTGCGGGAGCAAGCTTGATGTTCCTTTAACTGCTAAGTCTCCTTCCCGCAGCTTGCCTTCTTCCACTGCAAGTCCTCTGGGAGCACTACATCCCTTACTGACCTTGAACTTCTTTCCTTGATTTCCCCTTGTTATAGTACATCCTCCATCAGTGTGCTAAATAAATGGCATTTTAAATCTTTGGTAATGTAATTAATGAGTGGTAGATAGGGAAAATACATGAAAGGATGAGCTATTATTTCATGATCTCTGAATTCTTGTTACCTGTGTACTTGCCCGTACAAACCTCTACTCCCCAGTATGACTCCGCACAGACTATGTTCAGCAATATATCACTCTAAGATTATCTGACGGCCGAAGTACCTATGACCTAATACTATAAATATGTAACAGTCATGAAAGATCACCATGACCCATCAATTTCCCGAGCAATATTTGGCTAAAATAAGAGGGCATTTCATCAACATTTAATGTGAAAAAAGTCACAAATGCATAGAACTCCATTTGTTTATTATGATATAATCAACAGTTTTAGAACTTGAGTCCAGACCTGATTCCAGAGCTGTGCTCTGATACTTCATTCATTATTGTCTTAATACATAGCCTACCTATACTGCCTGTATTATATGGACAACTGAAAGGTAAAAAGACTTCGTATATTTAATCAGTTCTTGAAAGAAAATGAAAATATCATAGTAAGCAAGATTTTTCTAAACACCTTCACAATTTAAATCTGAGCATGCACAAAAAGACATAAAACAGTAAAAGGTCTTCTTGTCATCAATGCTATATAAATCATAAAATATTCTAACTTATTTTTGCAATTCTTACATAAAAAGAACTAAATGTTGAGAAACAGTTAACGTATGGTAGCATTCATTGAGTTACTCATAAAGTAACTTGTAAAATGTTTCTTCTAAAAAATCCAGACTTTTTTGATTAATTTTTTTTCAGAATAAACTTAAATTTCCAAAACTTTAAGAGTAAATGAATCCCCTTAACCTCATTCTTTTATTTTTGTGGCTGGAATGCAAGGTATCACTTGTAAGGTGGAGTTAACTTGATATATACATCAAACGTGAAAGACTACTTTTGCCTATTGAGAACCACAGATCTCCTCCCAAACCGCTTTATCTCAGTGCAGAGATTTTGTAATTGCCATGGCGAGCGACGTGTTGCTGCAGCACTAGGAGTGTTCTCTAGGCACCGCCTTCAGTGTTAAGGGTCCTAACTACAAGTTTACACATGTGGTTTCTGTGGAATCTGGCAGGAATTCACTAAATTACTTGTAATGAAAGGACTTAGTTTAGGCACATGTCCAAAGCAAACAGCATAATTTCTGATTGTTTTTTTCAAAAATACTGTAGAATGAAACAATCCTTCATAATGCAGTGTTGTACACACACACACACACACAGACACACACACACACACACATATAGTATGTACAATAGTATTGTATTTACTGTAATTTTTATTTGTTTGGTATTGTCTTGGTTACTTTTCTCTCATTGCTAAGACAAAATACCTGATGTGCAAATTAAAGAGGGAAAGGTTTATTTAGCTCACAGTCTGTGGAGTTTTCAGTACATGCTTGGCTGTCTCCAAGGCAGAGTGGCACATGGCAGAGGGCAACAGTTCCTGGAGGCAGAAGACAGCAAAAGCAACAAGAGAAAAAAGGAAGGAACATCAGAGAGTAAGCCTCTTTCCTTCCCTTATATTGTATGCAGGCGGCCCCCCACCCAGGGAAGGTGTAGCATTCACACCCATAATCCCCCATCGTACCATGAATCAATCATAAAATCTGGAAGCCCATCCCATGACTGCATGAGGCCTTGAGGGGCATTTAAATGCAAACCATAACAGGTACATTAAACTAATTTAGAAGGCTCTCTAAAAAAATAGAAGGGAAAAATGAGAAAGTACTTTCTTTTTTCACTCCTATATTTTTTCTTATAACTTATACTGTGTAAAGCTTGTATTCTTAGGAAAGAAAACTCTCATTATATTCCTTGACCAGGCATTGGTTTATTAATAAAAGAAAAGGGGCTGACCATATTATCTTTCTGGACTTTGAGAACATTAAAGAAATAATACTGAAGCACAGGTAAGGAGAGAGACCCTAGCTCCTTTCGCTGGCCCATGGAAGTGAGCATTCTGTTTGTTGAAGGAAACATGACCTCAAGATGCAGCCAGGCAACAGTGCCTACAGGGGTGCAATACTACAGGTGTGTAAGACGCACAGCCAGTGAACGCAACCTGCTCAGCAAAATCAAGCTCTCCCTTTCATCTCCTGAAAGCAGCTTTCTTCCTCAGAGGACAAGAGGAAAATACAGCCAAATCACTGTGCTAGTGGAAAAGGGTTTACTTCTCAATTTGGAATTTTCTTAAATGTGCTGGCCTAGTGTAAGTTTGCTCATTACAAACAATTTTATCTCTTGGTTCCTGTGGCAACATAAGATATTGCTCTAACACCCTTTTGCAAAAGAGCCCTCACTATGTCATGAATGTGAAAGAGAACCAGTTTCCTAAAATTATTCAACCTTGAAGCCCAGACGGATGTTGAAGTGTGTTCTGTAATTTAAATGTGTGCGTAAACACTTCAGCTGTTTTACTTATTATTTTGAATAAATGGTAATATTTATAATTTTTACCAACTTCAAACTGATAACAATTATTACTGAATATTGGAAAAATACATGTTTTATATCATAAGAACAATAATAAAAGTTTATTCTGAGCTTGATTTCCACCTTAGAATCTTAAGTTCCCTTACAGACATAAATTTTCCATAAATATTCATGTTTCCAAAATATGAGCTCTGATAAAAGATCCCACAGTAGTCTATTCTTCTGGATCCAAATATTATATTTCTAAAATGGCTATAGTAATGAAAGTACGACACTGATACTACAAAATAATTCTTTGATTTTTAATTAAAATGGAGCAAAGGAGAAAAATGAGCAGTGGTGAATGTGATTACATTTTAAGTTTATAGAATTAATTACAAATTGCTAACTTTGAAATTATCTTGGCTGTATTTTTGTTTAAAAAGAAGACTGAACCATGGCAAGGCTAATTTGTTCCAGCCTTTTTAGCTAAATCAAAAGTGAAACAAGCTATATTGGATGCTTAGTTGAAAACGATTGATTGATCTGTGCTGTAACACTGTGTTATTAACTAAAACAGATTATCTTATTCTCAATTTCCTGGGAGCAGCTTGAACCTTGTGGATTAGCCAAAATGAAAACGCATTATTTGTTCAGAGAGGCATCCAGAGTCAGAATATCTAAATCTTCCTAAATTCAGTTTTTCAAGTTTATTTGAGTCATATACCAAATTCAGTGACACATTCCCTATGCTCTGTCTGGCTTGGTCTCTGAGGCCAGGCAAGGTGCACTTTTCTCAATGATAATCTGTAAAGGCTAATAAAGCTTGTTAGTTTCAGATCTATCAACTATGTAGAAAGAAAATGTGGTTATCTCCATACCTGCTGATGAACGACAATCTTTTCTGATCAAGATTTGTGTGAATGGATAGGAATATGGAACAGTCTGTTGAGCATTGAGCTTTTCAATAGTATTATATTTGTGTGTTTTGAAATAAACTCACAGTATAAACGGAGCATGGGGTCTCCACATCTCTTTTGGGGCAGAGAGAACTGCAGAGTTATTTTATGAATGTTTATTGTCCGTTCTGTGCCTCTCCAAGTCTAAGGCCTTACTCAAGCAGCACATTTTATCCCCTGCACCTGCCTGGGCATCAGTCACAGCTCAGTGAAATCTATTACGGTACAATGTTCACCAGTGCAAATTTTCCGTACCAGTGTGGTGCTGCAGCTTTTCTCAGAAACAATGGCCCAAGAGGAAAGCTTGTAAATTCTCAGAAACACCCTACTCAAATTTAATTGCTCCTAAAGTTGTTTGTAAGAGGCAAACGGATTCGCAAGGGAGCATATAGGACAGTGAGAGCCTGGACCTCCGGGTACCACGCTCCTGCGCGGATCTCCATGCCAAAAGTGGCTGGTGCTAACCCGGTACGATTTTGTTTGTAAGAGTAGGATAAACCTAGAGCACACACTCACTAATTCGAAGTGTACCCTGATCCGGAGACCATTGAAAGTAAGCACGACACATTTGTGCCTTTCCACGCTGAACACGGCCCTCGGCACAGCCTGTGGGAAGGGAAAGCGTGGTGAGCCTCCGTGAGAGAGGAAAGAGCCAGAAAATAGCAGTTTAGCCAAGCGCAGAGGCCGCACACTCACCCAAAACCTTCTAGACAGAACAGGGAAGCCGTGCACTTGTGTAGAAAAGGGGGTAGAAAGCAAGAAATCCCTTTTGGAAATCAACAGGGATTGAACATTGGCTTCCCCACACTGTCTCCTCCCTCCAACTTAACTGCACTGTCGGGTCATGAAAAAGAAGCAAAATCTCTTCGGGTAGCCGTGGCCGCAGAAGTAAAACTGAACACTAAGACAAACCAGCTCACAGCAGCAGGTAGACGCAGCAGCCCTTCCGGAGCCCGGGGGCTTTCTCTCGGCAGGCAGCGGAGGGGGACAGACCCGGCTGCGTGGAGATGAGCCAGGGGCCCAGCGCCCTGCGCACGGTGCCCTCTGTGGCATGCAGGTCAGGAAGGAGCAGAAGCAGACCTCTGCCCCCTTTTGCCCTCCAGGCGGAAGGGACTCCCTGTGCGGCTGGGGAAAGAGCGCATGGTCGAATTGGGGCCGCAGAATAAATAGGAAAGGACTGTGAGATCTGTTTCTTCTTGCATATTCCTTTCTCTTCTTCTCCCAGCTGTCATTCTACACATACATGGGAGGCATCTGAGTATTTCAAAAGGAGAGTAAGGGTTAATTAGTGCTTTAATATAAATACCTTCCACGGGCAGTCAGGGTAACCCTCACCAAAATGCAGAATAGAGACTGAGCCTAAACTGATGGCTGTACATCAGGAGGTTATCACCGTCTCACAGCTCAGCTCAGTATTTCAGCGCACTGCGCCCCCTTCTCATGCCTCCCTTCCTGGCTCCAAACAATCTCTCAAGCTGCTTTTGCACCGCTCCTGTACTCAAGTTATAAAAGAGCAAAGAGCAGTCTGCTCTTCCGCTTGTTCTCTCTTTTCCCCTTTTCTTCTCAGTGGTAGTATCGAGTTCATGGGTCAGTGAAAAAAGGGATAAATTATTCAAATAAGATTAATGTACACAATTAATAAATGGTTGTATCTATTGGTGCTCGTATAAACTCCAGGGATTCCCTTCTTGCAACAAAGTGAACCAGACTCTTCCAATTGAGGTGATTGCATTGCAGGAAACAGACACTAACTAAAGAGGCCTCCATATCGGCAATAGAGGCTTCCCACCAGGACTGTCCCACAATCCCTGGCACAAAACAATAGAAAGACACAAAACAAGGCAACAACATGCCTCCAACAATCCTTAATGCCCTCTAAGCTGATTTATTGAACTTCGCTAGGAAGGCAGTAAGAAACAAAACAACTAAAGTTTATGAAGGGCAAAAAAACAAAGAAACAAACCAACAAACAAAACCCCAGATCAACAGGATGTTCAGGGAGTTCAAAGATGACATCCCTAGGCAGGTAAAACACTTAATAGATAAAATGATCAGTGAGCTTTAAAAAAGATGCAAATAAATTTAGGTGAATTAATAAAGATGATACAAGACATGAATGATCTCTTTAAGAATTAGAGTCTATGAAAAAGTATGAAAAAGAAATCTAGGACACACAAAAAATTTCCATAGAAATTGTAGGCCCCACAATGAGCAACATGAGGAGCTAGAATCAGCGCTGAGAGGTAGAGTTGGTGCGGGAGACCATACACAGAGAGACAGCTCAGAGGAGACCTCGGAGGCTGCCAGGTGACACAAAGAAGAAGAGCCCACGGGCGCTGGGAGTCAGGGGCAGTCAAAAGAGACTGCAAATGGTATAAAACATCTACACACAGAAATCATAGCAAAACTTTGTCATGTACAGGGAAAGAGTCAACTTACAGACAGATGAGGCACTTGGAATGCTAAATAGCCATGATCTGAAAAGAAATTCCTCACATGTTATGGTCAGAATCCCAGAAGTTCAACACAAGGAGAAAATTTTGATATCTGTTAGAGAAAAGCAACAATGTATAAAAACAAACTTACCCAAATTTCAGCGTATTTCACAATCTAAACCTTAGGTGAAATGTTTCAGGAACTCAAACAAATAAACAAAAACCCACCTTATCATGCAAAATTATCTTACAAAATTGATAAGGAAATAATGATTACATGATGAAAAGCACCTTAAAAAATCCACACCCTTGTTGAAAGGGGAAAGGAGACTAAGGAAAGGGGAAAAACACAAATCAATTATGCTGTTAGTGTCTCTTCATCAAAAAGGAAGGTTTGTGCTAATTTCAACTGGAGAAATTTTTATGTCGCTATCTTGTACCCTGAGCAAATATTTTCAAGATAACAGCATATAATATATTAACTATTGTTATTCTTCTATGATTTTGTTATGAAATTTTTACCTTTTTTCCATAAAAAGAATCACATCCTTAAACCAGGACTACAAATGAAGCCCAAACCACCAAAGAGCTGAAAGGATTAAAGGTATCATGTAGGGTGATCAGTTTAGAAAAAGAAAAATAAAAACAGAGCAACAGAAAAAGATTGCAAAGACAAGCATCAGTCAGCAGCATTGAGTAAAACTCTAATGTCAACAGTATTAACTCTCCAGTTAAAAGACAAAGACTATTATATTGGATTAAAAGTAAAATTCAACAGTATATTATATATGAGACACACCTAGTCCATAAAGAAGCTCGTAGATGAGAAAACCACATGCCATCCTACAGGAGCCCAAAAGGAAGCAGGAGTAGCTATCCTACTTTTAGACAAAGTGGACATCAAACTAGACTGCACATACCTGTAAGTGAACAACTTAAAGAAGGGGATGACAAATGTCTATATAACTAATGTAAGAGATAAAAAATGTATACAGATATATATATATATACACACACACACAGATAAATATATATAAACATTAATCTCTTACATTTGTTATCTCTCTCTCTACACACACACACACACACACACACACACACACAATCACATCACATATGGGTGAAACTAACTTCAAAAAACAAACACCAGTGAAAATAAAAGATCACGTAAACCTCAATCATCACAACCATCACAGTCACAGTGGGAGAATTTAATAGTCCACTATCACACAGCCAGATAGACAAAAAGCCAGATAGACATAAAAGTAAAATAATTCCAAATTCAACCGTATCTTTGACTAAATGGACTAAACAAAGAGATTTCTAACCAACAATAAAATTTACACTTTTTTCAGGAACACACAAAAGTTTCTCCAAAATACACCATAAGGCATGATTAAGTAAATAAGACAGAATCAAAAGAACCATGAATATTGTCAAATCAAAGCACAGTTAAACTAGAAATCAATGACAAAAGAAATCACAGAAATTGTGTATAAATATGGAGATTAAATGAACTCTTGAGTCATCAGTGGGTCACAGAGGAAATCAAGGAATGATATAAAATTTGTCTACAGTGAAGTGACAGTGGCAGTGCAATATAACAGAACCTATGATGCACATTTGGAGCAGTCCCAAGGGGGCAGTTTACAACTGTGAATTCCCACATCAGAAAACATAGCCATCACAACCCAATAACCTAGGAATGTGCTCCAATATCCTAGAACAAACAGTGAGTCCAAATACAGAACACATACAAGGAAGAACATTTTAAAGATCACAGTGTAAAATAAGGAAATCGAGACTAAGAAAATAATGCAATCACTGGATCAAAGAGTTGAAAGGATAAACAAAATAACAATCCTCAACCAAACTTACAAAAAGAGGAAAGGGAGAGAGATCCACATCCCCATTACTAGAAATGAGAAAGGTGAACTTCAGAAACGGGTATTTTCTTAAACATCTGTGAATTATCAAAACTGAACCAAGAAGACATAACAGTAAGCAGTCCGATAAAAGGCAATGAGATTGATGGAGTAGTAAGAAATGGTATCACAAAGAAAAGTGCATGACCTAATAAATTCACTGCCAAATGTTATATGCACTTCAGAGAAGAATTAATTTCAGTAGGCCTCAAATTCTTCCCTGAAAATTGGAAGAGAAAGGACACTAACAAATTCATTCTTTGAAGCTAGCATTGGCCTGACATTAACACCAGACAAAGACTTAACCACAAAATATAACTTCTTAGGAATTTTCTTTGTGAACATCGATACAAATCCTTAACAAGATATTTGCAAAGGAAACACAATGAGTTAATAGAAAGAAGGTTGCAAGGATGGCTCCACACATGCAAATCAATAAATGTAATAAATCACCTAACCAGAAGGATAGAAATCACAAATATCACAATAGATGTGAAAATCCTTTGACAATATTTAATCCAGCATTTAAAAATCCTTGAAGAAAGTTAGAATAAAAGAATTTACCTTAATATGATAAAAGTCATTTATGAAAAATCTACTGCTTACATCACAATAAATGGGGGAAAGTAAACACATAATCACTAAAAGCTTCTCTGCCCAATACAGTACATAAAACATTAGCCACAGAAATTAAGCAAGAAAAAATGGGATTTGAATTGAAAAAGAAGTCAAGCTAACCTCATTCATAGGTGGCATGACTCTTCACATAGGATCCAAAACAGTGCACTAGAACACTCTTAGAACTAATGAACACATTCAGAACAGTAGCACGATACAAAATAAACACACTAAGTTAATAACATTCTTATACACTAAGAATGAATCCACTGAGAAAGAAAAGAACACAATTCCATTCAGTGTGGCTTTGGAATTAAACTATTTGTGCAAAGGAAAGACTTCTGTAACAAAATACATATGGCTTTGCAAGAGATTGAGTAGGACACTAGAACATGCAAGAAATCCTTTGTCCTAGGAAAAAGAGACCTAACAGTCCAAATGGAGATTTAACCAGAAAACGACATATAATTCCCATCAAAATAATATCAGCTTCTTTTTTATAAAACTAGAAAAATAATTCTAAAACTTACATGGAATAAGAAGAGACCTAAAATAGCCAAAGTATTCTCGTGCAAGAAGAACAAGTTAGGAAGTATTACAATCCCAGGCTTCAATTCATACTGCAAAGCCAGAGTACTAAATACCACATGGTAACTTCACAAAAACGGACACATTGTACAATGAAACTTGCAGAAACAACCCAAACAACACCAGGTATCTCATTTTTTAAAAATGGACCAATAATAAATGTTAGAGAAAGATAGCCACATAAACAAACAGTGCTGGGAAAACTAATTATCCACTTGAAGAAGAATGAACTTTGGTCCATCTTTATTAACCTGCAATAAAATCTAATAAATGAATCAACTATCTAAATATAATACAGAAACACTGACATTATTGGAAGAAGTAACTGGTGAAATTCTTGAAGACATATGCATAGGCACAGACTTCCTAAACAGAACTCCAATTACAAAAGGTATAATGCCACCAATCAGCAAATGCCATCAATCAGCAAATGAGATACATCAAATTAAAAACATTCTGAACAGCAAAGGGAACAGAGCAGAGTAAAGAGACAACCTATTGAATGGGGAAAATTTTACCCTCTACTCCCCAGAGGACTAACATCTAGAGTACTTCATGTAAACAACTAAAAAGGAAGACTCCCAAAATAAAAGACCCAATCAAGACATGTACATTTGAAATGAATAGACATTTCACAGAAGATGAAATATGAGTGGCCACTATATACTTGAAAAATGTTCAGCATCTTTGGTTATTAGAGAAGTGCAAATCAAAACACTGAAAGTGGATCATAGTCCGGCAAGAATGGCCACTATGAAGGCCTCACAAAACAGTAAATGCTGGTGAGGTTTTGGGAGAAAATGAAACTCTTCCAACACTGTTGGTGGGAATACAGTACAAAGTAGTAAAACCACTTTGGAAATGAGTAAGGAGATTCTACACAAATGTAAGAAGTCAATTCCTTTTGATCCCGCTGTATCTCTTCTTGGTATTTTTCTCAGAGAGCTAAAGTCATTATGCTACTGGGAAACATGCATACCCATGTTTATCAAAGCATGATTTCCAGGAGTTGAATCATGGAAGCAGTTTACATGCCCATAACACATGAATGAGTAAAAAAGTGTGATACTTGTACACAAAGTAGAACCACTCAGCCATGAAGAAGAGTAAACTCAAGTCAACTTAGGAAAATGGGTGGATCATGAGAAAATAATGCTAAGTGACATAAGTCAGCCACAAATAGGTAAATGTGACACAGATTTTCTGAGACATCAAATATATATACAATGCAAAGAGCAAAACAGAAATCCATGCTAAGAAAGAGGGAGGTGGACTTCACAGGGCCATGAGGGGTCACAGAGGAGAGGGAAGGGGTTGGAGTATATGACTGACCAAGACTCTCCTGAGCAGGGTGTGATTGATATGGACTCTAAGAGGAAGGGGAGGGGAAAGTGGAGGGGGAGAGGAAGGAGAGAAAGAAATGAGAAAGAAAGAAAGAAAGAAAGAAAGAAAGAAAGAAAGAAAGAAAGAAAGAAAGAAAGAAAGAAAGAAAGAGAAAAAGAAAAAACTAGAGCACATGTTCACAACTGTTAACATTTCAACTTAGGGAGAGTAGACATTTTACAAATAAATTTCTATCAATATATTGTATGTATATTAATTCTGATATATCACAAATATTGAAGCAATATTACATCTTCTGTGATGAAAAGTTCATGACAGCAATTTGACTGTCTTGTGCTATTTATGTTGAGTAAGGCAAATGATGAAAAATTTTTAAGACACTGTATTACAGAATAATCTTTTTTGATGCGTATTATTTGCCTGGTGATGGATTGAAACCCAAATGAAACAATTTCTTTTATCTTATTGGACAGTGGTAAGGCTCTCTGCAGAATCAATGGAATGGAGAAAGTGCTGGAAGCCAGCTGTCTAATGAGCTGTAGTGAAGTGAGATTTCATCACCAGAAGGTGATTTGCACTGCACAATAATAAAGATTTACAACTTGGATCTGTAGAATTGCTAACAAAGAAAAGTTGGAGAGAAAAAATTCCTACAGTTATGAGTGCTTCAAAAGTGCCTTTTAGTCACTAATACCTCTTAATATAATTTATTGAAAATATATTTATTCTTTAATGTCACTGTATTAGAATAACTGCTATTTATGGTGGTCAGGAGCATGGATTTTCATCATCATGAAAAGTCTGCCATTGCTGGGGATTTCGCTCAGTGGCACAGTGCCTGCCTAGCAAGTGCAAGCTCGTTAGTTCAATTCCCAGTACCAAAAAAAAAAAGTATGACAGGTGTTTTAATAATTCATTTTATTTTTTATCATCAACTTTCAGACACTCAGAATCATAAAGAAAAATTAATCACTTATCTCAATGTTATTACATATTAAAAATAGTTTCTCAAAGCTTCTCTTAGGCCAATATTTTTTAAAAAGTATTATAAGCTATGAAGTGTAGCATGGATTTCAAAAGGAAATTGTTTAAAAATTTTTTACCATTCTGAGTGTCTGAGTGTTGATGGTAGGAAATAAAATTGTTTAACATATATACCTTACAAAAGTATATATTTTTGGCTCATTCATCAAAAAAGGCAGTATTGAAAATTAAACATCAGCAGTTCCTTTCCCTTCTTATTCCCACCGTGCTCACTGCTTCTCTTTGCTGCACCCCCCCCAACCACTATGACTGTTGTTTATGAATTTACAAGAGCAACATTTTGGATCATCACCTTTTTCTTACCCAAGCTGCTTTGCCTTGAAAGTTCCACCCTGAACGCATCTCCCCCTCATCCATGGCATTCTTCAAATATAAGACATTCTCACTCATCTATCTCTGGTCATCACGTACTTCTTCTCCTTGAAAACCATCATCAGCATTCTCCAAATTCCTATACCTTTCCCAAATCTCATGTAGCCATCTTTGTCCCTCTTGTGCCCCTGTAAGAGAATGCCAGAGAATGGGTTATTTATAATGAGTATGATGCACTGGCTATGGTCCTGGAAGGTGGGAAGTATAAGACTAAGAGGGTGGCATTTAGCAGGAGCCTCTTGCTTCACCATGACTGGGCAGAAGTGCTCCCAGGGTGTATGTTCATGAGTTTTCCCTCTGCTGGGGTACAACGATGACACCCACGACCTAAAAAGGAGGAGAGTTTTACTGCAGCTCATGGTTTTGGCAGATTCATTCCATAGTTCTCCAAGGCGTTAACATCATCTCCAAAGTGCATGGTGGAACAAAGATACTGAGTTCAGGGTGACCAAGAGGCAGTGCCAGGAAACAACAGGGATGAAGGAGTGAGAGACCACAGAACTCAAAGCCACATTTTCAGGACCCACCCAGACATACACGGATTTGTGCTCCACTAATTGTCCAAGCACATCAGAAAGCCAATTTAGTTGACACTCCATCCTAACCATCACATGGTGGAAGGAAAGAGAAAGGGATTGAAGAGCAATGCCCTCTGGCAGTAAGGAAACTCTCCGCACAATGATCGCATCAGCTCATTTAGGACAGTGGAGCTCTCATGACCTAAATAGTTTTATACCATCCTCTCAATGCCACTACAACATACAGTAAATTTCAACATGAATTTTGGAGGAGAAATATTCAAACCATAGCAGCATCTAGTGTATCAATAGTCAGAGGTCTCTTAACTTTTCTCTCAATTCTTTAAAAATCCCACCTTCAACTTTTTGAAAAGCAATATTTTAATTCTTTTTATAAGAAGCAATTAAAGCTCTATTATAACATAGCTGGTGCCCTTTTATGGACTACTGTGCCACCAAACAAATACCTGCACAGTTGTAATGGGATGCAAGAGTATGTAATACTTGCCCATTGATCCGTTAGGTCCATGTAATCCTAAGCATATTTTTCCCTTCTGTGCTTGGAGTTGTCTGTCCTATAATAAGCAATCTAAGGACTGGAGAGGGTTATGTGTCCATCAAAAGGGTTCTATGAACTCCAAACTAAGAACTATTGGACAATTACTTCCATGAGGCCTGAATGGCTCTATTGAGACACATCTTATTTATGACAACCATGCTTTCTGGTATCTATCTGCAATCAGACTGAATCCTGTTATTTAACCAATCACGTTAGTTCATATCAAATTTTAACTAGATTGTCTTCCTAAATGCTGGTCTATCATTATGCTTCAAGCTTTCTAGACACTTGGTACTCCAGTGTCTACAAAAGGTTGTTTCACCTCCAGATTTGGGTGCAAAACCTTAGGCACCTCAGAACTCTGTGACATTTTTTCATCGTGTCTTCAAGAACACTTTAACAAGTCTAAGAAATTGGGAAAAAACTAAAATGCTTCACTGTCACAGTACGTCAGGTAAGGGTTGTTATTGTTTAAGTTAAAATTTTCCCACCACGGCCTCATGTGTTCACAGGTGGGGCTCTTAACAAGTAACTGGATCCAGGGCGCTGTCCTCGCTGTGAGGTCAGAGCTACTTGCGGCTGGGAGGCGGGTCCTGGTCGAAGAGCTGGCCGGCTGACCTATCAGGGGGCGTCTCCCTCCCTGCTGCTCCCCGTGGCTTCCCTGTGGCCTGCCCTGGGGTGACCGCAGTTTTCCTTCGCGAGACGCTTCCACCACGTGGCTTCCAAATTACCGCGGTCAACCAGAACTGGTTTCTGAAACCCGTGAGCCCAGGTAAACCTCTTTGCTTTCAGGTGTGGGAGTCAGGTATTTGTCATGGCAACAGAAAAATAAGTGAGGTACCATGCAGTTTGATAATCACCTGCATAAATTGCAATATCTGTTTTTCAAAAAGTCAAGAAGGAGAAAGAAAAGTAAAAACCAAGTGGAAAAACGAGGAAGAGGTTGAGAGAAAATTCAAGCTCTTGCATCTCACGGTAATCATTTGAGGAAAGAAAACTTGTTTCCAGCTATCAGTGAAGCACTTCGGGATGACTAATTTAACGGACTCTGAAAGGCAAACTTCTCTGGTTATTTCAATAGGATCCTCAAAATTATGAGTGTGTTAATTCCTATATATTACATATTGTATATTACGTATACTTATATGTAATTTGTAACACACATACGTATAACTTAAAATATAGGAAATAAAATTGTAGGAATCTGCATTTATAATATAAAAACATGAAATATTGTAGTTGTCAAAGATGTTATTAAACTAATAAGAAATTAATCTTGTTCAGAATAGATTTTGAGGACCTAATATTTAAACTTTTAGTTATGTGAATACTGAAATAAACTTCTTAATTGATGCAAAGCTCATTAATATTCTATAGAGCAATACATTTGTATGGATGTGACTTTATCTTCTACCACTGAAATATTTACAAATTCACCTGGAAGTTTAGAATATGTTCCCCTATCAAACAATACTTAGTAAAGATGCATTATCCTACATACTTGACTCTTAGGTGTCTCTCAAGAAATGGCATGAAAAGTACATTTCACATGTCCTTTTTTTTTTTAACTGACGATTACCTATATTTGTTAGCAGCGCTTGTTTCTTGTCCCATTTGGTTGTTTTACCGGCAGGCAAGGACTGTGCTCCTCTGGGCCACTCCTCCCTGTGCGCTCTGCAGCACTCACACCCTGCCCTTTCTGCAGCTCTGCCTGGGTGACTCTGGCTGCCCGTAAGTCCCGCTTGTGCCCAGCTCGCGCCCGCGCTGCACACAGTCTGCCATAACGCTGTCTATCTTTGTTGGACATGTTCTTCCTGTTCTGGTGTCATTGGCGATGATCTTTTGTTTCCTTTATGGTTTTTGCTATCAGTGTGTACTAGTCCTGTTCTTTAAATTTTACAGCAGAAATCAGGGCTCAATATTGCTCATTGCAGTAAAGTATTTCATGAACTTAGAATTCTTATGACATATTTTTATGAGATATTATTTTTTAAAATAATTTGCTCTCCCTTATCCTACATAGGGGAAAAGTTTTTCAGTCTTTAGTGGGCCAACTTAGGCAACGTTGGAAATTGCACATTAGAACAGGATTTCACATATATTAAGTATTTTATCTAGTTTGTATTTATTAATATATTCTATTGAAACCATCAGCATAATTTCTAATACATTTCCACATAATCTTTGCTAAGTATGAAAAGTGACTGAAGCCAAAACAGCTGTCAGCTCTGAAATGTTCATGTGTACTAAGGAAATCTCATGACATATGGTGACTAAGCATACTGGTCAACATACAGTGACTAAGCATATTGGTCAAAAGGGGTGGCAATAGCATTTTCTGCTTTATTGTTCCTGTAACAGCCTCTCTCACATCTGACACCAAATTTATAAAGCTTTAGAATGAATCTTTAAATTTATGTTGAAAATAAACTTCTACATGAGTCTCGTAAAAACAACTAAATAATAGTATGTTTTCTATTTGTCTATAACTATTTTAACCTTATATTTTAACAAAGCTTTCTATTATGTATGACTGAACTGACATTTATTACCGTATTTTATCTGTAACAATCTGTTGTGCTGATGGCTTAACTATCTTACCACTTAAGCACTGAAATAAACTAATATTAAAAGCATGAAATATTGACTATTCTATAAAAGGCTCCCAGAATAAATAAAATCAAATTAATGAATAATCAATAAATTCACTGTCTTCCATAGACTCAACAATAACTATTTGTGAATATCAGTAAAATCATGTCCTTGTTCAAAAGAATTGATATCAGTATGGATGGGCTTGATTCAGATATAAATACAACTGCTGTATTTCAAATTTGATATGAACCTGCCTCACAGTTCTCTTATTGGTTGTATTTCCTTAATTAAATAAAATGTTACTCACACTTCTGAAACCATTGCTAACCATCTCAATATGAAAATATCTAAGCAGCATAAAACTTTCTATAATCCTTACCTTGAGTATCTGTGCTGCTTCAGTGGAGTGAAACTGGACTTCTGTCTATGGGGAGTGTCATTTACAGCTTTGCATGCAATTCTTGCATTTCCATTTTCATATGTACTCTAAAGCCATATTTTTGTTTTTGCAATTTGAATTTAGAAACTACTGAAACATTGCACAGAGAAAATATTGACGGAGCTCCTATTTTTCATTAGAGAGGTCCAATTTACCCTGAAGCGTGAGCACTCTTATTTTCGGTAAATGAGTTCTCATAAAATACTGGGTGCCTTGAGCAATTAGAGACATTTTTGCTTTGCCCCAACACTTCACAGTTTCTTGTGATGAGATCTCTAATTTATTTGATGGTTGTATTTCATGTCTTAATAGAAACTGTCTGTAAAGAAAGAGATATGTTCAGTTAAATGTGTTTTGTGTTGTACCCCCGACACTGTCGGGTATGAATGATCCTTAACTTCAAATACGTAAAATACGACATTCGCAGGTGTTCTGAGGACGTTGTGCCTCCAGATGCGGCGACGCGCAGGCCAGGTGCGATCGGTGCAGACCACGGGTGACTGACAAAGGCTGCGCTCTTGATCTATCACAATCCAGCAGCTTGCTTTCCTTCGGCACAGAACACGGGCACGCAGTTTAGCTCTATCTTTATACTTAATGATCTTTCCACTAACATTGTTACTTTCGAAGACACGGTAGCTAAGCTGCAGCAACTCAGTAGGTAATGGAAAACTGAACCGGTGAGGGGTTGGTCATTCCTGCCCAGCAAAGCCTGCGATGAAAGGTCTGTGAGGAGCCGACCTCTACTCGTGCAAGGCCAGCTGAAGGTCTCAGGACTGCTGCAGCCGGATGCTCGCCGGTTCCCGTGTATGTCCCGTCCCTCCTTTGCAGGGACAGAGCCTGGGGATCCTGTGTGCGCACGTTCACCGGACTGTAACTGCACTGCTCTCTTGTATCCAGTTAATGTTACATGTGGGGCTACATCAAGCTGGAACTCGGCTCTGTTCAGTAATTTACAGAAGATGTGTTTTCCCTGAACACAAGGTTTACATTAGAATCATGCGAAGCCACGAGGGTGAGTCCTGATGTGCCTTTTTCAGCGGACGAAGGAAGGCCCAGCACACTGCTGAGGCCCCTCAACTGGCCGGCCGCCTTCCAAGCGGGCACCCTGCTCCGAGCCGCCCTACACTGTGCACGCTCCTGTTTATCCCGGGTCTGGGAAGCCCATCTAGAACCCTGCCATGTTCCTGACTACCACCACCCCTCCCTAAAAGTGCCATTTCTCCATAAACAGCACGGGATCTTAAACGCTCCTCCCAGGAGAGAGTACGCCGCAAAAGTCCTTGGTAGCTCCTCAGACATCAAAGGTACAGAGAGATAGGAGCTTATTAGGCCCTAGTACGGGAATGGGACGGTTACTGGTTCACGGGGTGGGAAGGCAGCAGTGTCTGCTTGTGTTTATCACTGAAAATACAGAGTGAGCACACAGAACGTTCCACTGTGTCTAACATTTTAAAGAGCATGTTGTATTTCTTTTTGCAGAATGTATTTCATATCTAACATTACGTGCTAATCTCAGAAACGTCATTGTTGGTATTTTTAATAATTGTTATAATCACTGTGGATCTAATATGTTGCTCTTCTGCACCAATTAAAAAATAATATCCCCAAGTGTTCGTGAACACTTTTTGTTTTCACATTCACTCCAGGGTTTGTGGTGAAAATATATCCTAAAAAGAGATTTTGAGGATGAAGGTTTGGGGATAATGGTGAAAGTAATTTTCATATACATGTGATTTCACAGTATAATTTAGATCCTTCTTATCAATACTTACATTTAAAAGAGCAAAAATATGTTCAGATCATACTCAATTTTCAAATTTCATAATGCGGCAAGAGGAGGGTACCATTCTGTAAGGGATGTAAGTGTCATATTGTGAGAAACAGTGTCCCTGAGGTACACAGTTTGCATATCACTTTACCCTGGAGAGCTATCCAGGCAAGGATTGTATAGGTTAGAAAGTTTATATTTTAGGTCAAAAACAGAAACAACATTTACATTGCTGTTTCCAGTACAGCTAGTGTTGACATAGAATAAGTTTCCATTTTCCTGTTCCTACCTTCCTGAGCACCCCTAGGGCCCATATCCTTTTACTATGGAAATGGTGGTTCATCAGTCAGGAATTAATGTCATGCATGTTCTGATAAAGTAGATATATCAAAACATCCTTGAGTCTTAGCCATGATGACAAGGGATGTAAGAATGCTAATGGAAATATATCAGAATGAGATTATTAAAAATTAATTCTCCATCTGCTATGCAATTGTATGCCATTCAATTAAAATTAGACTACTTTAATTGTGGGTTGATTCTAACTGGCATTCAATGAAAGAGTAATGATAAGCAGCGGCACCAGAACAGCTACTGAATATTTATTTACCTCGTTTTAGATCAAAATGTCCTTCAGCTTTGACCACCACAGTAACTCTGAGTACATTTACTATTAATACTCTCGCCTTCATATGTGGAGGAGGGTCTTGACAATGCCAGCTACATTTTTTAAGATCAATAATTCAAAAATGGAAGGTACCCAACCTTTGATTTGCCTGAGCTACATTATGCAAAGAGGAACTCTCTTAAGCAGCATGTAAAATATGTAATATAGTTAATGTACATAAGCAATAAAACTTCCTTTTTTGTATTTGTTATTATAACATTTAAAAAAGATGGCAAGAAACCTGTTGTCCACTACTAGACATACTTGGGTAATGATTAAAAAATTTGTAGAGTTAATAATTGATTATTCTTTATGAAAAATGTGGGTAGCCAAGGTTTTACATCTTTAAATGAAAACATAGTATTTGGCACAAGCTAGTATGCCTATTGCATTTTCTTTTTGCAAACTACTGCATTTTAATTTTTATTTACTTCTAAAGAATACACAATATATCTTGGAAAAATTGCACAACAATTTTGTTACCATTTTAAAATGCTATTTTTCTAGAAAACTGTGCCATGCACCATGTCTATAACATATCTCCAAGTCAACAGGATTAGTGAACAAGAGTCGCTGCTGTCTGGCACAATGCTTGAGGACCACAGTTCTGAGGCTTCACCAAAGTCCCCTCCATGCTTCTGCTCCTGCTCTCACCACACACAGAGAGGAAAACATGATGCTGGGGGGCATGAAGGGCATATTGAGGAAATTCATATTTATTTTACTGAATACTAGCTCAATTTTAGTTTTTGCCTAGCTGTTAAATTTATGTATTGGAATCATATACACAATATTTTGTGATTTTTTTTCTTGTTTGCTCAGCACTAGGATTGTAGGAGTTATATGTGTGCTATGTGGCTGTGGGTACATGGTGATAGAGAATCCATTTTTATTCATGGCTAGGTGGCTCATGCCTGTAATCCCAGCCCTCAGGAGACTGAGGCAGGACAATTGCTCAGAGTTTGAGGGCAGTTTTGGGCTCCATAGTGAATTCAAGGCCAGCTTGTACTACATGGTGAGACCCTGCCTTAAACAAACAAACAAACAAGCCACCCATATACTTCCATTCCCATACATTTTTCCATGAGTAGAGAATATACCAATTCAATGACATAACTTCCTTGAATGTTCATATTCAGATTTTCCCAAATGTCTTAGACGGTGTTTCTGTGAACACTTATTTTCACAGTCCATTGAAGGTCTCTTTGTGCCCACACATTCAAGATTTTACCACAAAATATAATCCTCAGAGGAACTGCTAGGTCATTGGTGTGGACATTTCCATGTGTGCTGAAGAACATACTTTCCCAGTGTGGTTGGACAAATTCACACTCTTATGACAGGCCCCATGCTGCAACCCTGGCTGAAGGGTACGTGACAGGTTTTTAATTTTTTCTAACTTAACATGCATGAAGTGATAGAATTTGGGATAATGGCTTTGGTTTTCTTATTATTAGTGTAAAAATGTGCAATCAAGCTTCCTTTTGTCAAAATGAATAATTTTAAAATTCACTTTACAGTGATGTGCAACATGTAGTTTACATATTAATATTGTCTGTGAGTTTCTAGATGGTTTGTCTTCCTGTCTACCTTACTGTGCCTATTTTGGACATGATTTTATTTTTTAAATTTAACTAAGTATAGTGGTACAATCTAGATACATACAAGGATCACATCCATCCTAAGGAATTTGTACCTGCATATGATATATCTCTATTTGTTCTTAGTTTTCTTCTCATTCACAATCCCTTAATCCCTCTTCCCCTCCTTATTTACAAAGGTTTGTTTCTGTTTTATCCTTTTTTTCCTCCATTTTTTCTCTTCCCTTCCTTCCTTTTCCCCAAACATAATTTTAAATTTCAACTTAACAGACATCAATTATGTGATCATTTTGATGTAAGAAAAAATTTTAAATGTCTCATTATTTTATGTTAAAATATTGTAAAGTTTGAGTAAAAATTTAAGCCTTTTAAAGATTAATCTATTAGCAACCATTTTTATTGATTTTTCAAAACAGAAACACAATATTTTATGGAAAGTGTGTGTATGAAATTTTTTGTTTAAAATTGTCCAGCATAACTTCCCTTCGGTGTAGACGCTTAAATGCGCTTGGCCGATGTGAACACTAGACTTGGCCTTGTCCCTGAAGCTGACACATGGCCCACGACCAGATAGGGATAAGCACAGGCTTGTGGGCTCTGCTGTTTGAGATTTCTGTTCGAGCTGCCCAATGCCTTCACACATTGTGGCTGGAAGCCTTATTTGGGTGACTGGAGACTTGTCACTGGTCAAGGAAAAATAAGCTGTCTTAGCAGAGGAACCTCGGAAAATCATTCCAGCCCGACAACTAGACCAGATCACTGTGATCAGCTGCACCAGCCAAAGGAGACTCCTATCAGGTTATCCACAAAGTTTAAATCCAAAGGACTGTTGGCTTAAACTTTGTGCACCAGGGGTGTGTTTGATATGCAGTAATAAGCAAATTGATACAAGACAGCTAATAGTCACGCCTCTGAGCACTGAGTGGTTTACCTTCACACCCCTTATCTGTGTTATAAACGAACTTCTCTGTGTGTTTATTTTCTTCCAGCTGTCTTTGGCTTCACTCACCCATCTGTTCAGACCTCTCATTGCGATATCGCTCTCCTACCAAATGTGTCTGTACAAGTCTGGGTATGTGTGGTATTTAGGGCTGAGGAGTTCCTCGTTGCTCGTACTCCTACTCTATATTATTTGTAGATAATCTGAAAACATTTAAGTTTCTCACAGACTCTGGTTGAATTAATTGCATTCTATTCATCTACTTAGATGGAATCAGTATATTTCAAAATAGAAGTGTGAACACAGGTGTACATACAAACCATTAAAGATTGACAGTTGTTTTTACAGTGTTACACACATCACTGATTGCTGACAGACTTATACGCTGTGTCTTGTTTGGCTTTTACTTTTGACTTTTGACATCACTCATGTATGTGCCCCTTTTTGGTGGGTATTTTCTTCATGCAGTTTACATTCTGAAGCTGAGATCATGAGTCTGTCTGCCTCCAGAGCTCGCTTTAATAATATTTTAGTGCTATAATGCTTGTAGCACACTGTGAAAACAGTCTACATAACACCTTGATTTCATGTTAATTTTCAAATATCATTTTTATACAGAATTATTAGGCTGTCTTCCACACATACAAGGTACATAGACAGACTTTAAAAGTATTTTTCTATTATTTTTTCACTTTCGTGGTTTTGATTAAAATGTAAGCTGTCAGTCCTATTAAAGGTAATTTTTCTTTTATTCTTGTGGCTGTGTCTAGGATTTTTCTTCAGATTTTGTGTTTTTTTTTTTTTTTTTTTTTTTTAAAGTCCTTAATTTTTTTTTTTTTTTTTTTTTTTTTTTTTTTTTTTTTTTTTTTTTTTTTTTTGCTTAAAGTCCGTAAATTTGATTTTATTTATTTTTATACTACTTAAAGTTCATTGAAAATTTTGATCTCTGGTTAACTAGTTTCAGCAAATGTTTAGTCATTATCTCCTTTAGTATTTCTTTCTTTTATCATCTTCTCTTGTCTCGTCCTTTACATTTTTTCAGTTATCGCAGTAATATAGCCTTAGTCTGTATCCGACATGTCTCTAACGGTTTGTCTTTACTTCCCGTGCATCTCTCCCTCCTCCGCTCCTACCTTAGTACTTTTCTTCTTGCTCAGACGGAATACCCCACATCCAGAGTTCAGAGAGGAGCTTTATTTTGGCTCACAACTTGTGGAGGTTTCGGTCCGTAACTGGCAGGGGCCAAGGCAGGGAGGCATGGCGGAGGGCCGCCATAGAGGAGCAACATCAGCAAGCAGCCGCAGCAGCCTGTTTTCGGTCCCTTGTACGTGATCTCTCAGGGTGGTGGCACCCTCACCCAGGGAGAGACACCCTTAATCCTCGCATCGCACCGTGGCTCATTCCCATCACACTAGCCTCAGTGTCACACACTGCATCCCGCTAGCACTGCAAAGCTCCACCTGCGACTGGCTGCATGAGACTCGGAGGGGACATCTAGACACAAACCATTGCACCTTCCTTCTTCCTTTCCTAATGCTTGATATATTTCAATATTTTCTATTGCTTTAATTTTCAATCATTAATTCTGTTTTGTGACTCATCTACTACTAACCAGATCCAAGGAATACTTAGATTCATACATTCAATTTTTTTTTTTATCACCCAAATTATGTTTATATCAATTGAAATTTCTACTCAAATTCCTCACATTTCACCGAACTTCATCTTTTTGTCTGCTGTCTGGTCACTTCAGCAATGGAATCATATACTGTTGGCCTATGTGCTCCTTCCCCGTGTCTTCTATTTCTGTAATTTAAAAGAAGATGTTTTGCCTTATCATTGAAAAACCTTCTGAGCCTCTGCAATGATAACTTCCAATGTTTTCTTAGATTCTTACCCTGTGCATGCTCAGACTTTGTTTTTCTTTTATGTTCAAAAACACTGTTGACTTTGTTTGGTTCAATTCCCTTCTACTGCATCAATAATACTTCTGTGTGGATATGGAACAAATTCAACTGAATGTTTTTTCAAATATTTTGAGGTAGTTATTGCATTGTTATAATGCTTCAAATGCATTTAGTAACATGTTATATGCATTTTCCAAAGTTTATTACTGATTCTGGTGAGATGTGTATTCAGATACAATGTGGAACAAGAAGTCTTTCCAACAGATTTCATTTTCATTTAGTTGAGTGGTCTTAATTTTGTAAAGTATAATAAACATGTACTAATTCAAACCTTGAGGAAATACCTTAGATTATACAAAATATTTGAGTACCATTATATTATAAAGAAAAACTTATTCTAGAATTGAGAACAATTTTATATAACTTTTTAGAGTTTTTGATAAATACATAGTGAATGTGAAATGATTTCAAACATAATATGTATGGATTATATTTTATACACTGCCATCTCTGTCTTCATTAGTTTGCAATTTTGAATATTTGTATTATTATTTTGACACTTAGTTTGTACTGACATAAGTTTATATCTTATATTTATATTTATATATATATGTGTATATATATATATATATATATATATATATCAGGACTAAGACACACAGGATTCCTTTGTATGTGTATGTATATGTACATATATATATATATATTTTTTTCTTGATTACTAGTTGATCCTGAGTTTTGTGCTAGGGTATATATAATTTCATTTTATATCCCACAACTATCAGCAGAACTTTTTAGGAACCCCGTGCAGCAGAAATTCAGAATGGTTTGTACACTCCTCAGTGTGTCTGTGATGATTAGCATTAGCAGGTGGATGCACGCCCAGGATGGCTAATGGCTTTCTTAGGGGGTGGAATCTGTTTGCTCAGTCACGGGCAAGACCTCATGACTCCCTTGGGCTTGATAAAAAGGTTTTCTCATTAAAGAACAGAGAGTTCATTCCACAGGAAGATCTTAATTATGGTGCAGCTATTCCAATTTTAATTCTATAAAGATTCTCTATTGTCCATGGATCATGATTAATAATACCTAGTGCAGGGCTGGGGATACAGCTCAGTGGAATAAGAGCTTGCCTAGCAAGCGCAGGGTCCTGAGTTCGATCCCCAGTAACGCAAAAAAAAAAAAAAAAAAAAATAATACCTAGTGCAAAGCACAGGAGCCCAATTTCATATGATATCTGTATAAAACATTAAATTCAAAATATAATTTTAAAATGAAAATATAGCACCTGTCTGACTGAAAACATTCATTAATTCTTTTTCTATTTCAGTGGGCTGTATTTGATTTGAAATAGAAGAAAAATGGTCCTAATTACTTTTAATTAAGTAGTTATACATTCTAATTGAAAGTTCATGTAACAGATTTTATTTCATTGAATGTCCTAACAAGTCTGATAATAACCTTTTGGAAGGTGAGAAATCCACAGTTATTGGAATTTCTCTTTCTCACAATGTGATTGATTTTTAATAAATATGTCTATCAATACTGAATTTTATCATATATACACTAAATAAATAAAAGCAAAATAATTTATTGCCAGTATACTCTATAGAATACTGCAAATGTTTAAAATATTTTAATGTGGGACTAACACCTCCACTGTAGGGAGAGCTTATCGACTGAATTGCCTCAAAATTACCTCTTATTATCACCAAGACTGACGGAAAGTGTCAGGCTGGAAGGCTATGGTGCACTTGCAGAGAGAATCATTTCTTCTTTCAAGTTATCAAAAGGTACCAAACTCCAAAACAAACTATTGCGATTGCTTCCCACACTCTTACTTCTAGCAAAAGCAAATATAATTACCTTAAAATAAACATACCATTTAGATTCAGTAAATTATCGTTTGTATTCAATAAACTATGAAATGTACATAAGAAATAAAAGTAAACCCCAAACAGAGTAACACCAAGAGAGTTAGTGTCTTTGTGTTGTCATTACCTGAAGACGCACATGATGTGCACAAATAGAACACTCACCTGCACACTAAAGTCGCATTAAAAAGGAATGAGCAGAATTGTGGAACCGTGTCAGCTAATCTTTTGAATATTTTCTTTTTGATATCAACCATTTTTATACTACTATTAATACTAACATTAAAATTAAGCTCTAATCTGTATAAGAAGCTGTATTAGTTGAAATAAAAGAAATTTCAAGAGGTTGAAGAAATGAGTGAGAAGCACTGGGTGAACTCCTCCTCCATGGTTTTGAACACATACTCAACTGATACCGCTCTGCACACTTAGAAACAGCTGCTCAAAGTACCACAGTTCCTTTGCACGTGTATTTACCTCATGTGAAATGACGCAGCGGTGTGCTTTCCAGGCCCCAGCGCAGGGCCCGGGCTCATTAGCAATGCCTACCTCTGTCTGCTCCCTGACTTTCTCCATAAGCGGTCCTCACCCTGGCCTTTCCTCGGCCGGACGGCTCCTCCTTCACATGCTGCACATGCTCTCTTCACGTCAGTCACCCTAAGAACCCAAAACCAGCCTCGCTACTGCTAAGGCTACGGTGAAAATGCAAGGATTACGTGATGACGAGTCTTCCTCGTGTGACATTTCTAATTGATAACAAGGAAATAAGGTCGACTTTTATAATAGGTACACGTGTTGGAATATTTAAACTCTTAACGTACACGACCCAATATACTCATGATTAGTATTTTAAACTTTCTCTTCCTACTTGCTCTGTGATAAGAAGTACTATGTACTTTTGAAAGATGTTAAAAATATACTCTTCATACACCTGTTGTTTGCAGATTTTATTTATTGGTAATTCATTAACCGCTGCTATATCATGTAATATGCAAGTGGTTCCTGACTTATGATGTCTCAACTTGCTCATATGAACATTCTACTTTTCTTCTCAGTACATTATTCAATAAATTACAGGATCGATTAAATGTGTCATTATGAAATAGACTTTTGCTAAATAATTTTGCCCCATATAGGCAAAAGGAAGTGACCTGAGAGCATTTAAGGGAGGTGAAGCCAAGCTACAGTGTTTAGTAGGTCAGAGGCACTAACTGCATTTTTGACTGATGATATTTTCACTTGTTGGGATGTCACTGCGTTTCAGGTCAGGAGCACCTGCATTCCAAAGGTCAGATGAGGTGTTTGGCACCCTTTTTCTTTTAATACCAATTTATTCAATTATTTATTATTCAACACCTGCCTTCCCATTAGTTAATATTCTATGTTCATATGTGAATACTCTAACAATATGTTAATACTCTAATAAAATTTCTTATAATTAAATGGTAGATTAAATGTATGGTATCTTCTTTATGATAAAGAAATGTGCTGTGTCTGTATGAAGAAAGGAAAAAGCTATTTGAATATGCTATGTATATTACAATGTCATATTCCATACATTTTTAAATGATTGACATTCCCCTGAGTTGTGTATGAATGGGATCATTGATACACACATCTGTTTCACAAGGATCCACTCTAACTAATTTGCCAATTTGAAACTTTAATAAAATAGCTCAGATCTTATAACTTATAGACAGTCTCATAAACTTTCTTCATAACTTCAGCTGCACTAAAGTACTTGCCAAAATTCTAGTTTTTTATTTATAATATTTGATTATTTACTGACATTTTCTGGGGAAAAACTTATTGTTAATATTTAAATAATGGTCAGAACCTTGTGAAGTGTTTATAATTGGTGTAAGAGTCCATTTCTCTAGGAATTCTGGGTTCCAGTGGGTTCTCCTGAGATTTTTGTTGTAGCACTTTATTATTTATTGGAATTATTTAATTGTCTTTGTACCACCTAATGAGATGCTCAAGAGCAGAAACCAAGCTTTATCTACTTTAACATTTCAGTAGTTAGAATAGCCTCAGCTACATAATGTTTCTTCATATTTTACACTCACAATATCAAAGTTAGAGGCAAGGAGGACAAACAAATGGTACCGATTTGTTTATGACATGTAGAAAATATTAAAGGAAAGCAGAAGACAGACACATTTATGTACCATATATAAGAAGAGGAAATCAAGTTGGGGGAAAGAACTTTAAAATTTCCTTTGTGAATCTGTTACATCAAGAGCGAAGTACCTGGACACAAAGAGATAATGTGGAACAAAGTTTTGCTTCCAATTTAACAAAAGTTACGTATGTTTCCTTGTTTCAGATTTTTAGAAATGAAACCTTGAGAGAAAATGAAAATCAGTCAGTATAAACGACACTTATGCCACAAACTTCTTGTAATTTTAGTGAAGAGACTGAAGCACAAACTTTTTATTTGCTGAAACCACAACATATCAAGCACATATTTTTGTAAAAGCTGTATATTCTATTATTTAATCATTTGTACCAAAATGATCAAATGTAGGGTCAAAATTTATAGAAATATGAAGAAGGACATATGGTTGGACAGTATTTACTGTTTATATCTAAGGACAGAGAATAGTCATTTTTTTTTGTTTTGTTTTATTATGTTTAGCTGTATGAGGAGCAAACAAAGCTGAAGAAGTATTGGACATATTGCCTTGGAAGGTCTGAACTTCATGTGTACAGCCAGAAAAATTGTTTCAGAAACAGAAGTCAAAAATATATGTGAGCACACATAATTATGATGCATGAGTGATTTTTGTGAAGCCCTTGAATTATCTAAATCCCAAATTATGTGTTATATAGGGATTAAAATATCAGTTCTGTTATATCAGAACATTTAAAAAATATAGGATTAGAAAAATGACTAATCTGTGTATTAAAGTAAGCTTGGTATAATGGGCCAAGTTTGGGGGACAAAATGTCAATAAAATTAAAAAGAAAGGGCTATAGCATGTATGTGGCCACACTGGAGAGATTATGTGTCTGAATTACTTCCTTGTTGCTAAGCCAAGATACCAGACAGTCACAAGTAAAAGGATAAAGGTTTACTTAGCTCACACTGCGTAGAGGGTTTAGTCTGTAGTCAGCTGGCTCCAAGGCAGGGCAGCACAGCACAGAAGAATGGCACAGGTGAAACGATTCATGGCGTGACAAGCAGCAGGCAAGAAGCAGCAAGGCTCCTTTTCCTTTTGTTGCATTCAGACTACAAGTGCGTTGGTTGGTGCCACCCACAACCGGCTTGGACCTTCCCATTATCCAGAACCACGCTGAACCAGTCAGTGGACTAGTTTAGCTATCACATACCATTAATCCCTATTCACATACTCTAGATGCAGCCACCTCTAAGAAGCTCCCCTAGGAGAACGTGAGGCTTTTAGGGGGAAGGAGGGCTCTAGACACAAGCCATAACATACCTGATACATACAAGCAAACTCTTAGGTAAAATTATTCTGTACTTTCAACTGCTTGATTTTTGGTACCAGGAATCAAACTCAGGACCTGGCACTTGCCAGGCAGGCAGTTATGCTGCTGAGCTATATCCCTGGTCCCTCAGCTGCTTTCCAGGTATATTTTAAGATAAAACAGTTTATAAAAGTTCTTGGAAGAAATCGAGGAGTAGAAATAAAAGCACTTAAAAATTGAAAATATAGAATACACTGTGATATTAACACATTAGAGGAAGGTTATTCATTCATGTAATCCAAGGTCTTGTGCACAGCAGAATCAGATTCCTCTCCAGATACGTAGACACAGCACAAACCTGACAGTCGCAACACAGACCCTGGGGAAGCCCTGGCAGCAGAGAGCCCTTGGTGTGGAGTGACAGCCAACCCCAACCTCGCTGGCACACAGGACTGGTTTTGGAAAGATAATTATTCCATGCAATGAAGTGGAGGATGCGTGAAGGAAGGATAATTTGTGCTCATTTCATTTATTGCATAGTTTATTCCTACTGTTATCATATTGTAATATACTGTAAAATAATTATAAAACTCATCATGACCCAGAATCCTTATGTCAGAAAACGCAGAACTGGTCATTGTGCTCTTAGAAAGCCCATCACCAGATGCAGCTCCACTGCCCCTTGCTACTCACTGATAGGGCTCTGATGTAAGCTTTTAGCAAGGATTTCCTGCAGGCTCTGTGCAGTCAAACGTCTTGGATAAAGTTAATCTGTACTCACAGCTGCTCCTTACTGCTAACATCAGTGCCTCAGCTCCAGCTCAATCATCAAGCATTAGATTCTCTATGTGACAAAGGTCATGACCTGTGCGGTTCACCGCAGGGATCTTGCTCTTTTGAGAATGGAAAGCAGCTGCAGCAGGGTTTGACCAGAAGCAGAGCAGGGCAGTGACAGGAGGATGGGGAGCAGCTGTGGTACAGGGTGAGCTGCACAGGCTGGGGTTCCTGTGATACCAGATCTGTAAATCACAGACACAGATGACAGAAAGGGAGAAAGCTCAAGACCTTAAATGAGAAAAAAGCAACTGCCAGAGGCAATAGCAACAAAAAAGAATTTTAAAGTTTGACAAAAATGTCCAATATTTAATTTTGCACTATAATATAAAACACAAATCAGAGTAGGAAGACTTAAAAAACTAGAGAACTTGTGGTAACTTTTAAAACCAACCTAGCACAAACACCTAAGGGTAAATTAATATCTTTGAATATGCCCTGGTACACTGGAAGTGCAATCACAAATTTTTGCCTCACCTTAGAATTTTGTTTACTTCATGTGTATAATTATGTATAAATACATGTCTGGATATTTCTTAATAAAATATAACAGTAAATAATGTGTATTAATGCTTTACAATACAAAGTCATATGAGCAAAAATGATATATGGTTGTTTTTGGTTCTTTTAAATTATTTTATTTTTAAAAGAAAATAGAAAAAGAACAAAAAACATTAACAAACAGACACAAAATAGCACAGGAACAGTACATTCAAAACTGAATTATAGACAAAGTGACAGGGGATTAACAATGGTTGTTGTATTACATCTTGATAACTTCAAAGTGTATGCCCAGGATAACACATATAGACATATAAGATTGATAAAACAACTAATCATTAGCTATTCCTTACAATAAAATGACATAAGTCAATAGTGGAACCATGTTAGCCATCCTGCATATACATCCATACATACACAGCTATCCTTGACTTCCTTTTCTCCTTGCACTCATCCCATTTGCTCTTTACTTTTAAGTAGTTTCCTTTCATACCTCCTACTTTATATTCCCACTTTCAGTTTCTTACACTAGTGATACAGTATGCATATCTGATTTATTTCAAATGAGTATGGTGTCTAATTGTGACCATTTGCCTATAAAAGCCTTAAGTTTGTCTCTATTTGTAGCTGAGCAATATTCCATTATGTAAAAATGCAACATTTTTTTATCCAGTCCTCCATGGATGGACATTTGGGTTGCTTCCATGATTTACCTATTACAAATTCTGCTGCTATAAACATGGGTGCACATATATCTCTATGATATGATGTTTTCAGATCTTGTGGGAAAATAACATGAAGGGGAATACCTGGGTTGAATGGGACCTCTAGACCTAGTTTTCTGAGGAATCTCTAAACTGATCTCCACAGTGGTTTCACCAGTCTGCATGGACACAAGCAGTGGAGAAGAGTTCCTCTTTCTCCACAGCCTCACCAGCATTTGTTATTGGTTGATTTATTAATGCTGGACAATCTTACTGGGACAACATGAAATCTCAATGTTATTTTAATTTGCATATCTTGAATGACTAAAGATGTAGAGCATTTTCTCATATATTTATTTGCCCTTTGTATTTCTTTATCTGAGAAGTGTGTATTCATCGCAGATGCCCATTTCTGGATTGGCTCTTTGAATTTGGACAGGTTCATGCTTTTTAATTCTTTGTATGTTCTAGATAGAAGACCTTTCTCCAAGGGACAGCCAGCTAGGATTTTTTCCCAATTTGTGGGTTTTCTTTTTACTCTGCTGGTGATTTTTTTAGATGTGCAAAAATTCTTCAGTAAGATGAGGTCCCAGTTATTGATTCTTTGAAGTGTTTCCCTTGCAGTTTCATTTTTGTTCATGAGCTCTCTGCCTACTCCTATGTCTTCAAGATTTTTACCTAACTTGTCTTCCAGTAGACTTAGTGTTTCCATTTTAATATTGAGATCTGTGATCCATTTTGACTTCAGTTTGGAGTATGGTGATAGACTTGGGTCTATTTTCAGTCTTGGGAAAGAGGGAGGCCAAGTTTTCCAGCACCATTTATTAAAGAAGCTATCTTTCTTCCAGTGATCTTGTTTGGCTCTTTTGTCAAATATTAGGCGGCTGAGTGTGTTTGTGGTTTTGGCTGCATCTTCCAGTCTGTTCCATTGATCCTCAGGTCTGTTTTTTAGCCAGTACCAGGTTGCTTTTATTACAGTAGCTTTGTAGTATAATTTCAGGTCAGAGATTGTGATTCCACCTGACTTGTCCTTGTTGCCCAGGATTACTTTTGCTATTCTGGGTGTCTTCTGATTCCAGATGAATTTAAGGAATGTTTTCTCTGTATCTGTGAGGTATGCTAATGGCAGCTTGATGGAATTGCATTGAATCTGCACAATAATTTTGGTAGTATGGCCATTTTCACAATGTTGGTTCTTCCTATCCATGATCAGGTAATGTTTTTCCATTTATTGAAATCCTCATCAGACTCTTTCTTCAGAGTACTGTAGTTTTCATTGAATAAATCTTTCACTTCTTTTGTTAGGTTGATTCCTAAATATTTCAATTTCTTGCATGCTATTGTAAAAAGTATGGTTTCCTTAATTTCTCTCTCAATCTGTTTGTTGTTTGTGTATAGGAATGTTATTGTTTTTGGGTGTTAACTTTTTATCCAGCTACTCTGCTGAATTTGTCAGTTAATTGAAGGAGTCTTCTTGTGGAGTTTTTGGGGTCTTCCATGTTAAGTATCATGTCATCTTCAAATAGTTCTTCCAGAACTATGTTGAATAGTAGTGGTGACAGTGGACATCCTTGTCTAGTTCCTCATTATAAAGTGAAAGCTTTCAGTTTTTATCCATTTAGTATGAAGTTGGCTGTTGGTTTTACACAGATGGCTTTGGTCAGATTGAGGTAAAGTCCATCCATTCCTATTTTTTCTAGGGTTTTTACCATGAATGCATGTTGGACTTTATCAAAAGCTTTTTCCACATCTATTGAGATGATCATGTGGTTTTTGTCTTTGGCTCTATGGATATGATGTGTTACATTAATTGATTTGCAAATATTGAACTGACCCTGCATTCCTGGAATGAATCCAACCTGGTCATGGTGTATAATTTTCCTTATGGCCCACTGCATTCTACTTGCCAGCATTTTATCGAATATCTTTGCACCTATATTCATTAGGGAGTTTGGCTGAAAGTTCTTTTTCTTGGTTGGGAATTTCTCTGGTTTTGGTGTCAGTACAATACTTGCCTCCAGAAATGAGTTAGGGATAATTGTTTCCGTTTCAAATTCATTGAAGAGTTTGAGGAGTGTTGGCATTAAATTTTCTCTGAATGTTTTATAAAATTCTGCTGTGAATCCATCAGGGCCTGGAATTTTCTTTGTTGGTAAGTTTTAATGACATTCTCAATCTCATTAATTGATATTGTGTTGTTCAGGATTTTTATATATTCCTCATTCAACTTTGGTAGTTTGTACATTTCTAGAAATCTGCCCATTTCTTTTGAATTTTGGATCCTATGGGAGTAAAGATTTTCAAAGTAGGAATTAATGATCTTCTGAATTTCTGTACGATCTGTAGTGATTTCATTCTTTTCTTTCCTTATTGCATGAATCTGAGTTCTTTCCTTTCTTTTTTTGATAAGGGTGGATAGTGGTTCATCAATTGTATTTATTCTTTCAAAGACCCATCTCTTTTTTTTTTTATTTTAGAAACATAAAAGTACAAAAACATATTGACAAAAAGACATCAATTATCATAGAAAATAGTACAATCACAACTAATCTATAGACAAGGTGATATGGTCTCAACAGTGGTTATTGCTTTATCCATTGATATCTTCGAATTGTAGATGTACGGACCCATATACAGACATGCAAATTTAGTCAGACAGTTAATCCTATCAATAACAGAAAAAAAAACACAAAAACTAAAAATCAAAGACAAGAAACAAAACAGGCATACATCAACAACAGCAACAACATCAACAACAACAACAACAAAAAAAAAACACCGCTTGTTGCTGCTTTACATATTGATATCTTTGAAGTGTGTGTTCAGGATAACACATACAGATATACACTATTAATCTAATATCCTGTCATCGATTATTGCTTAGCATTAAGTGATATAATACAATAGTAGAACCATGTTAGCCCTCCTGCACATATGTATATTCACATATATACCTATATACATACATACATTTTTGTCTTTTTCTTTTCTCCTTTCCTTCGTCCCATCTGTTCTCTGTTTTTGAACAGATTTCCTTCATGACTCTTAGTTTATATTCCCACCCTCGGGTTCTTACACCAGTGATATAATACGTTGCCTGCACATGTATCGCTGATTTATTTCACTTATGAGTATGGACTCCAGTTTTGTCC
>PVLD010013812.1:0-54556 GCA_004027595.1 Dinomys branickii | reverse complement strand
TTGTCTGACTAAATTTGCATGTCTGTATATGGGCTTATATATTTACACTTCGAAGATATCAATGGATAAAGCAATAACCACTGTTGAGATCATATCACCTTGTCTATAGATTAGTTGTGATTGTACTATTTTTTATGCTAATTGGTGTCTGTTTGTCAATATGTTTTTGTACTTGTATTTTTTTAAAATAAAAAAAAATAAAAACCCACATGCACCGGAAAAAAAAAACAAAAAAAAAAAAAAAGCAAAGGTTTATGAACTCAAAGCCAGGAAGAAGGAGGGGGAGGAGAACAGAAGGGGGCTACCACCTACAGAATGATATACTAACATAGCACAAAATCACTGATGAAGAGAAAATCCTCAAAGTAGCTAGAAGGGTAAAAAGCAAGCAGAATTTTATTGCAAATTTGAACTGGTAAAACAGAGTATCTGCTAATTAAAAGATTCTTTTAAAAAGTAAAGTGGCAATTCCCAGATTGGGAGAAGATATTTTCTAATTGTGTATCTGATCCATCTTTTGTACCAGGATATAAAAAAAGCAGGCTGAAAACTCAATAAAAACAATTGTACAACAAAATAATAATCAACAAACAGTTTGAAAGCCATTTCACCAAAGAAACTACATGGCAGAAGAAATGAAAACTATAAAATGAACCTCAATATAATCAGACCCTAGTAGAGAAATGTGATAATAAAGCCACAATGAGATACCGTTACGTTTGAGCCTGACAAATATAAAATAAGACTAATAATAACAAATGTTGCCATGGATACAACTGAAACTGTCATACTGTTGGTAGGAATGTAAAATGGAATAATTGCTTGTACAATAATTTGGCAATGTTTAGAAAAGTTAAGCATGTTTACAATATAACCCAGTTATTCCACATGGTGGTAGTAACAAAGAAATAAAAGTACATATCTGAAAGAAAGGCCATGCAACATTACACATTCAGATTGTCACCAAAAAGGAACCATAATCTGTAGTCCCAGTTAATTGAAAACCATAAAAAGATATAGGTGAATTTGCACAGATTGGTAGACAGAGAGCAGTGGCTTCCTGAAGGGTGGGCGAGGGAGAGGCAGCGACGGGACACACTAAATAGGCAAAAGAAGACTTTGAGCACTTTAGAAATGTTCAACATATTAAATGCAGTGATGGTTTCACAAGTTATATCTTATTACATTGCACATTTTGATTATATACAATTAATAGTATTTTAGTTATTTCTCAATGAAACTGCTGGGGAGGAGTTGTCAGTGTATTTGAAGTTAGTTACAATCATCCCTTGCTATATTGCAGTTCACTTATTGTGGCTTGACTCTATTGCAGGCTTTTTAAAAACAGATACCTAATTCTGTATTACGGGGTTTTAACCAAATTGCAGGATTTTACAATATATAGATATTTATATAATATTTATTATTTTAATTATTTTTGACTGAAATTTTAAAACAATATAAAACTATAAAAATGTTTTTTCAAGCATATTAAAAGAATATTAAATCAAAATAAAACACTGTATGTATTTCACCAGCAGATGAACACCATGCTCTAAACAATGGAAATGCAGTATACCACTACTGCTTGTGCGGGCTTGCCAATGTGAGACTGTACGTGGCACACTATTGTCTGATACAACCAACCACAGCACTGTGTTCTGTATCCTTGGCATTGATTGGCTCAGTGACCGTGGCGTTAGTCTGTTTGCTCTCTTGCCCTTTACCGGTACATTCAGCATCTCTCTTTGTCCACTTCACATTGAGTTACTCAGAATTTGTATGTTGTTAAAATTACGTAGGCTTAAGAGTGTAGAAAGTGTTTAAGAGCATATGAGGTATTTATAAGAGTATGAGAAGGGTTAATAAGAGAGTGGGAAAGGTTTATAGGCATGCGGGAAGGGTTTATAAAGCCTTAAAATACATATAAACAATAAAATATAATGCTGCCATGTCATGGTTTTTCACTTATGTCTGGGACCAGAGGGAACCTAACTCCCACAATAGAGGAGGGATCACTGCATTCTCAACTTTAAAATATACTGCAGAAATATTCTGAGTTGTACCAAAACCTTCACTAAAATACATAATGAATGTGTTTTCTGGTATAGAGCTCCCGATACTCTCAGTTAACTCTGCGTTGCTTAAATGTGTATCACTCATGGGAACACTACTCTTCCGATGTGAGTTTCCCAGAAGTAATTAGAATTTGGGAGTCATTTTCATCCTGGCAGGGATCCTTATACACACACTGCTTGGCAAGTAGAAGCATCGGCTTTCCTTCTTAATAGTCCAGTTTCCTCTCAAATATTTTATTGTTTTCATTTGATGATAGCAGTCCTGCAGTAAGGAAAACTCCTAATAACGATTCCTGTTTGTATTTTGGTTCTTGAATCTGCTATGCATTTGGGCCACATTAGTAGAGCTGGTGGGTTTCAGTTTTTCCCTGAACACAACACTAACAAAGCAGATTAGTTCTTATGACTGAAACATTGCCCGTGCTAAGCTTCTTCTTAGGCTTCCTGCAAGTTTGACACCAAAGAAAAAAGAGTTTAATGTTTTCATGTGTTTTATTTTAATTGAATCAGCTGCAAGAGCAAACTACTTTTCCTTTTTAGATGGAAAGAGAATTGCTGCCTTGGTTCCAAGTCACTGCTTAGTAATGAAATAGCTCTTCTTGGCCTAGATTTATTATATTTTTACCTCCATAAGGAAAAATTTTGCAGTCAGTATTGTCTGGGATATTAGCAGTGAACTCTTTCACTGTCTGACACTTTCTTCATTAGGCTACTGAGAAAATTAAACTGATTCTATCAGTCTCTTTCCTAATACACTGGTGATACTTTACATGCTACAGGCTAAGAGAGAGGAAATTTAACTGCAACTTCTAAAAACTAACTTCCCATTAGTGTAACAAAATATATTATGTTTTTTGGCTGTGTGGATGTGATGGAATGACTGAAGAGAGAGTGTTTTGTAACCTCATCACCTAAAAAACAGATTAAATCAGCAAATATGTCCCTAGAACAACATTTAAGATCTTTTAAAACAAAAAAGCAGCCAAATATTTCCTAATTGGTTTTTCTGTGTGCCTTAGATTTTAATAGCAGTTACTTTGAGGCAACCATATACAACTACACTGGAAAATTTATGCGGTCAGATCAGACTTTCCCTGCTTTGTGGAAGGTTTAAAGGACCAGGTTTTGGAGTGAGAAACAGAACTGTACATGTCTCTTTAACCTTCCAAATTTTTCTTGGATAAAGTCCTTATTCTGAGTATCAATAGACTCTTCTGTGCTGCTTAAGTGTTACTATTAGTATTAATTGCTTCAATGAAAGAGCAAACTGAACTTCACCTGCTGTTACTGTTATGGTTTAGATTGATAACGTCACCCAAAGGGCTCAGGTGCTCACAGGTGGGACTTTTAGGTGACTGAATTTTAAGCCCCTTCTCTGTTGCAAAGCGAGGTGTGGTTGGAAGAGGTGAGTTACTTGGGACATGACCTGGAAGGACAAAAGGGCGTATCTCCCTTCCTGACTCTCCCTTTCTCCCTCTGCTTCCTAGATGCCATGATGTGTGCAGACTTCTTCCACCCAGACCTTCCCACCATGCCTTTCTGACTTGGAACCAGTTGACCAGGGTCTAAAAATGTGAGTCAAAATATAACTATCATTCCATTAAAATGTTTGTATCAGGTATTGTTTCCTAGTGATGATAAGGTGACTAAGATGATCCCAAAGTGTTACAAGAAAACACTGACTTTCACAAGTAAGAAATTTAGTGTCTGGCATGAAAATTGTCAAGAGATAAATAGTGTCCAGTACACAAGTTGGCTTCTATCTCACTACGTCTAGTCTACAGAAGATGAAAAGATAAAAATAAGGGCACGGTGTTTCCATGGTAAGAGTCTCACATAGAATGTGCGATCAATACTCCTGTGTTCTCCCCACTGGCCAAGGCAGGATTTAAAGGCTGTTCTGGCTATAAAGGTTCCTAAGCAATACAATCTCCAGCTCCAAGGATCTATGCACAGCTAAAAATTGGAGAGCTTTCTCTAAAAATAATTAGAAAATATATATTGGGAAAATATTGAATAGACTCTGACATTAAAACTTGCTGCTACTGGAGGATTACAGGAAGTCATGTCCAATGTCATACTACACACTGACACGTTCAGTCAATAAATGGTGAGACATTTTTATTAATGAAATTATTATTTTACCACTCCTTACATGCAGAGGCTCTTATATATACAAACTATGAAGAAAGCCTGAGTCTATTGAAGTTTTTAAAAAAATTATAGCCATTCATTTCTGTCCATTAAAACAGATGTCCAAATTGATATCCATCTTTCACACTTAACAAAGAAAAAAGTACTCTGAAAAAAAGAAATAGTCCATTGAAAGTCCTGAAATCTTCTTGTTTGTAAAAAAGCTCCAAAAAATCTTGTTTGAAGGACAATTGTGTACTATGACCATAGGTTTTAGAATAAGCCAAGTCTTGTTTAGGGTTCTAGCTCTACCACGCCTTTCAGCATGGTGGTTTTAAGGAAAGTTGTTTGTTTGTTTGTTTGTTTTTGTCCAGTACAGAGAATTCAACCCAGCAATATCACCAGATTTCCTGTCTTTTGAGACAAGGTCTTGCTAAATTTCCTAGGCTAGACTTGAACTTTTGATCCTCCTGCCTCAGCTTCCTAAGTAGCTGGGATTACAGGGATGTGCCACTGACATATTTTAAAGGAAAACTTTAATTAAAAAAATAAAATTTAAAATGACTGTTATATGTGTTTTTATGCTTACTGTATGCATGCACCTGTAGGTCTTTGTGTGATGTTCATATAGATATTGTCTTAGTTATTTTTTTCTTACAGGAAGAACAAAATACCTGATGATTAAAGTTAAGGAAGGGAAGGTACATTTTGCTCACACTTTTTGAATGTTTCAGTCTAGAATCAGTAGGCTCTAAAGCAGGGTGACATGGCACAGGGGCAACAGTTCAAGGTGACAGAAGACCGCAAAAGCAACGAGAGCATGAGGGGGGAAATGAGCCTTTTTCCTTCCCTTGTATTGTACGCATGCGCTCTGCCACACCATCTCCGCGCCCTGCTCTTCTACTAGCTCCGGAAATTTACATAATGAGGACCCTGGCCCCCTGCTGCATCACTTAATAAAGCTTCTAAGCTCAGTTCTCAAGTTGACATAGCATATCAATCATTAAAGATCATGTGTGTGTGTGTGTGTGTGTGTGTGTGTGTGTGTGCACCTAACTGAATGTATACCCTGCAACTGCTTTTAAAAATCATTGTCATGTGTTTTTGACATTTTCACATGTTTTGCACATAAGTAAAGTAGATTTTGCTAAATTTCACATATTCATTCTTATATTGGTAGGTATTTAGATCATTTTCAATTTTTTTATTACACATGCTTTATTCAATGTCTTATACATACTCTTTTGGTCAGGTGCACATATACACACACAAGAATTTCAATGGGGTACATAACACAGAAATGGAATTGTTATGATATAAGTGCACATATTTTGATATTTTCTAGCCATCAATATATTATTGTCCAAGTAATACTTCCAATATTAATGGAAGAGAACTCCAACTATTATAGATTCTTTTTGCAGATATTTTTTCAGATTTGAGAGATATAAAATTATCTCTTAATCTTCATCTTTTCTGACTACTTATAAATTGTTTCCTACCTACATTTTTCATTCTTTTCCCTCTCTGTACATTTAAAAGAATGCCCTTTTATATTGATATATAAGTGGTGGAACTACTCAATTGTCTAAATATGTTTTCTATTAGAGATGTTACAGGTATGTATTACCAGAATGTTACTCATATTTTAAATTATTTTGTGATGTTTCTTCACAAGGAGATTTTTACTTATTTAACTTAGAAAGAATATTTTATGTATGTGTATATACATTTGTTTTTTAAAGAAATATATGTGTATTTCCTTTTTAAAGAGATATTTCCTACCATAAGTCTATAAAATATATTTTAGAGATGTTTTTAAAATTTTGAAAGTTTCTTTTTAACCACTTAGACATTTTTTCTTTTTAGTCATTTCCTCTTAGCCATTTTCTTTTTACTCATTTTCTCCATCTGGAATTTATGTTTTGTGTATGAAGTGTGAAAAACAGCTTAATTTTATTTTTCCTTATGGAGGGTTAATTATTATAACATCATTTCTTGACTAGATCATTTTGTTTTCCAAATTTCCCTTTTTCCATTTCTTTCATGCTCCTTCTTTTAATTATTTTTGCCTTTTCCATTTTGGTTTTTGGAGACAGGGTCTCCCTGTGTAATTCAGTCTGGCCTCGAACTCACTATGTAGCCTAAGCTGGCCTCTCGCTCACAGTGCTCTTCTAGCCTCACCGCTTGAGTGCTGGGATTACAGGCGTGTGCTACAGCAGCCGGCTATTTCACACTCTTTCTCAAGCCAAGGGCAAACCCATTTTTATGCTACATTTCCTGTTCCTCTTCTTGTCAAATTTATTTCATCCCCTCTCACTCCTTGTCTTTATCTATCATTTCTCCTCATATATTTTATCCTCCTCCCTTCTTCTTCCTTTTCCCTAGTGGTTATGATTAGGAATTAGTGTATGCACTGACTTAAAAATTAAAACAACAGACCTACAAAATGATAAGCCAATTAGTAATTCTCTCCAAAGTCCTGCAGAGGTATTCCTCATTAAGTCATCATTCATTCAGTAGCTCTTTATTTGACATCATCTTTATTCTGTTTATGGTGCTGAGAATTTGGAGATAAACAAGGCATAAACGAAACTCTCTAAAAGAGATTTAAATACAGGCATAGCCAAAGTATGATTGAAGAACATTAAGTAAAAGTAGAAGAGCGAAGTAGTTGGATACGTAAGCAGTACACTTTATTAAAGGGGCATCTAACTTATGATCACTATAACTTCTGCCTGACCTTGTTAAGTCTGCTCAACAAACAGGGAGTGATTTTTCACCCTGCAGATATTGTATGTAAACTCCATAAACTAATTTTCCCTCTTGTTGGAGATGACTTGATTTTTCAAATAAAAGGGAAAAATGCTGATTACTTTTGTTAAGCCATTTGTTTGTAAGGTCTATTTACCTAATACTAGCTTAAATTCATTTCTATGTTTAGCAACTTATTTGTTGCTTACCATGCCAGACTTTATATTTGGTTCAAATAAACAAGAAATAATTGACTCAGAAGAGTGAAAAATAGTTATTGACCTGCTTTTGACAACTTAATAACCTAAATGGGAATATGAACACAAAAAAGATACTGAAGGTATCATAAGAAATAATGTGATATTTGTTTATTTGGAAAGAGTAGGATTTAGATATATAAGGTCATGATTAATAAGCTATGGATGTAGATTGAATCTTTGTGCCCCACCAAAAACTCACACACTACCTCTAATCCCCACTGTTGTAGTATTGGCACTTTGGACATGAGGATTGTTGAAGATAATTTGGCTATGAAGTTAGTTTTTCAAGAATAAGATTATTGTCTTTATAAAAAAATGGCAACTCAATTCCAGTGAGTTCTCGCTCCTTCAGTTTGGTTTAATATCCATGGTTATATGTGGTGAACACCAAAGAACTATTTTAAGTGGTTTGTAATTGTCCAATACATTACATTTTCATTAAAATAGTTAAACTTTTATATATTTGAAGTGAACTCAATATTTTGTCATCATCTGAGTACAAGAGACTAAGTTAATTGTATCTCAAAATAAATTTAAGTATTTGAATGCAGACTGATTTTAAAATTCCCCATGAAGAAATCAGGTCTTTAAAACTGTGAAGACATGTCAGTGCTTTATGTATTTTGGCATATATGTTTAGTTACATCCCAGCTTATTGAGTTATATATGTTGATAATATATAGTTAAATATCATGTACAGATAATTATAAAGTATACTCATAATTATATATTTATTTACACAATACCTATTTCTAATTTTTGAGGAGATCCTGTATCAGAGATGTAGCTTATGAATCCTGTACCTGTCAGAACCAAGATCTGACAAGTCATCTGATCTTGAAGAACCTAAATGCTTAATGCCTTAGTTACTTTTCTTTTGTTGCTGAGACAAAACACCTGATCCCCAAAGTTAAAAGTGAAAAGGTTTATTTAGCTCACAGTTGTAAAGTCAGCTGGCTCCAAGGCAGAGTGACACATAGCAGAAGAGGAACATTTCATGGAGGGCAGAAGGTGACAAAGCAACCAAAGGGAACACCACATCCCTTTTTATCTCTTATGTCTCATCCAGGCTACTTAGGGTAGGTAGCACTCACATCCCTAATCCTAGTGCCCTTCAGGTTAGCACTGCACCATAAATCAATTCCAGCATGACACACTGTAGATCTAGCCACCTCTGAAAAAGCGCCAGCTACGATTGCTTGAGGCTTTCTGGGGACATATAAACACAGGCTAAAACACTTAACAATGAAAATAACTTTACTCTGAAACCTGAAACATTGGAAATAACGTTCTCAGGTAAATATTAAACTATTCTTCTTACTGTCCCTGCTTTTTGTTTTGGTGATTAAAATTGTTTGCACTGAACCATTGTCTAAAAATATTAGGTTGAAAATTCACTAAACAATCCACTCGTAACTTTTCAGTTGTGCACCATTCTGGGTACTGTTATAAAATTTCAGGCTGTCTCACTCTGTCCCAGATAAGAATGATCTCTTTGTCCTGCTGAGAAACACAGTATGAACTATCTACACACTAGTCATTGAGTAGCTCTCTCGGTTGAAGTCTATAACTGCAACTAATATTATAGTGCTTGTGTTGAAGTCATCCTTAATTTAATTAGTAGTGGCCCCAGAGTGTAAGAGGAGTAACTTTAGCAAATTTATATGTCCTAGAGAATCCTAAAGTATTTCCTTTAAGTGAAAAAGTGAAAGTTCTTAATAAGAGAGAAAAGAAATCATATGCTGAGGTTGCTAAAATCAATGGCTAAAACGGTTTCTTCTATCCAAGTTCTGAAGGAAAAAATAATAAATTCATGCTCGTATTGCTGGCACACATCAAAAATGTGAAAGTTATGATCACAGTTTGTGATAAGTGCTTACTTCAGATGAAAAAAGCATTAACTTTCCGCTTTAGGAAAAAAGTGTAACTTATAGTGTACACTTAATCTCAGTGATTGAGAATTACTATATTTTGTAAATGGATATACCATTATTCAAAACAGAATGTTATACATAAATTTATGTCTTGAAAGATATATTAACATGATGTGAAAATAGTAACAAAACCATGTTACTTCCTGACAAACTTGGGGAGAAGGCTAGGACTGTAATCTACAAGTTACCTCAGGGTGAATACTTGAGCCACAAGCAATGGGTATCATTGGGGCAAACAGAAAATCAGTCAGTTTATAGGGCTGATACTACTCTATCTACAGTTTTAGGCACCCACTGGGGATCTTGGGATCTATCCTCTCTGGATTGGGGGAATACTGCCTTGCAAAAGTACATTTAAAATGATGAAACCTGAACATGCTATCCAGAGGGAGAGTATATTGTAAATAGTAAAGACATTGCATTATCAGATGGAACACAAGAAAATGCAGTCACAGAACCATTTGCTGATTTAGAGCATACACAATGGATTGGTGAGAGAACATGATTTATGCACTGGGTAAAATGAATCTGAAGAGTCTAGGGTACTAGGAGAGTTGGGTCATTCTATACCATTGGGACTTCATAAAGGCTGCTTGATTAAAAACAAAATTAAGTTTGAGTAAAATTTTTGCATGAATTTGACTGAATCTTAGTCAAATATGGAACAAAATTAACTGTCATACTGTTAAAACATTGTAGTTTTTAAAATATTACTCATGATAATAAGAGAATGATGCTATCATTGGTTTAAAGATTCATAGTTTACAAAGATGGTGATAATAAGGTATTTTTCCAAGTTGGTATTTTTATTGTGAAAGTAATTTGAAGCATAGTATTGGCCAGGATGTGGTGACCAGAGATATATGACAATGTACAATATGTATGATCAGCCCTCACAATGGAGAATTATTTCATACTTCGCACACATTTTGAGTGTCCTACTAGATTTTCATGTAATGTAAAGGCTAGTTCAAAACCATTTTAACCTAGAGACTTCTTGCATTTTAGATTGCAAATAAGTAATCCTTGTTTTTGTGTCACTTCATGCTTGTAGAATTTTTTCAGGAATGCTATAATTTTACAAATAGAAGAAAGATATATTTTCTTTCTTCAAAAATTTGCAATAAGGTTTTAGTTTTTTAGAAGATCACACTCATGAAAACATTACTACTTGAGATTTTTTCCTGGTTTTTGTGGAGAGGGTGCTGGGTATGTAGCCCAAGGCCTTGCGCACACTAAGCATGAGCTGCACGGTGCAGCTGCACTTGCAGCACCTCCCTATAATTTTAGAATGGCCTGTGCACCTCGCTGTGACAGTCTGCACTCATAGTTACGACTTTCTCAGTAGTTTGACCCGTACTTCCAATGGGGGCTCATTTGCTGTCCTCTATAAATTCTGAGATAAATATACACTTCTCAGAAGCAGGAACAGTGAACAAATATGAGAAAAATGTTCAACGTCAGGGACCATTAGACAGATACAAATTAAAACAATGCTTAGACACCATCTCATTCCAAAATGGTGGCTGTCATCAAAAATCAATCAGTAACAAACGCTGGAGAAGCTGGGGGGAAAAAGGAACCCTTCTCTACTGCTGCTGGCAGAGCAGACTGGTGCAACCACTGTCAAAATAAGTGTGAGGATTCCTCAAAAAACTAAGACTAGTGGTTCCATTTGACCCAGCTATTGCCCTTCTTGGTATTTTCCTGCAAGAATTAAAAGCATCATGCCACAGTGATATATGTGCATCCATGTTTATGGCAGCACTGTTTGTAATGGCTAAGTCTTGGGAAGAAAACAAATGCTCACAATTGAAGGATGGATAAAAAGGTGTTGGCTCTTTGCAAAATGGAGTACTACTTAGTCATAAAGAAGGATAAAATTACACATTTACAGTTAAATGGAGCACTTTGAAACCATATGCATAAGTGAAATAAATTGGAAACACGTGTAAATATCACATTATTTCTCTGTTGTGAGAAACTGAAAGTATTAATAAGAACCAATATATGCAATAAATATTGTGAAATAGGAAGAAATTGTCCAAAAGGAAAGGAAAATGGGGTGCGAGAGGAAGGAAGGGAAAAGCAAAAAAATGAGAACAAAAGGTTAAGATGGAAAGTCTCTCTCTCTCACTCTTTGGTCCTGGGAATCAAACTCAGGTAATGCACTTGCCAGGCAGGCACTGTGTCACTGAGCTATATCTCTGGCCTGAAATGAAAATTCTCTATCCTAACATTTACATACAAATATATATTTAAAGGGGGTAGGGATATAGTTCAGAGATACAGCACCTGCCTGGAAAGCGTGAGGTCCTCAGTTTGACTCCTGGTACCAAAAAAAAAAAAAATGTCAACTGTAAGTTATTTTTCATTTAATGTTTCTATTACTATTAGGAAGTTATATATTGGATTTCAAAATTATGTATAGTTCTTTCTTCATGAATTTACTAGTGGCAATAAACAGGCCATAAAAGAAAATGTTCATACACAATAGACCTGCAAACCACAAATCCAAATATCAATTAGTAAGGTTTACTATAAAATAATAGTGATAATGTTCACGGAACATTAAAATTTGTCTCTTTCACCCACATTATTCCTTTAATTTTAACACCACAATGTTACAGAAATAATTATGCTTATTTCATTTTCAAGATGTCAATACTGAGGTTGAAAGAGATCTCATGATTATTTTCAGTGATTAATTAAATTTAACAAGTGCCAGATTCAGGGTTAGAATTCAAATCTCCTTGCTTCAATTTTTGGATTCTTAGCATGATCCTGTTTTGTTACTGTATGATATGGTAAACATAGACTACTTCCTAATGATTTTGTTTTACTACTTAAATTATTACAAATGAAATATTGATATCCACTGTTTTGACATTTCAGTTTTATTTAAAATCAAATGTAGGACAAAACCTTTTATTTCCTCTCTCAATCTCATGTATGTATGAAGCTGCACAGCAAATTGGACTTCAATAGTGAGGTACTGTTCTGAATTTTTTTAAAAAAGCTAAACCAAATAATATCTACAAATTTAGCTTTAATTTCTCAGATATTTCAAATCAAGATAACATTTTTTTTTCATCCGACAGGACGTTTTTTCTCATTCTGGGTTTTTCCGGGAATTGCCACAAACACTTTTTTTCCATTTTCTTGCTGTCAACTTATGCCAGAGTAAATTTTCTTTCTACTCCTAAAAGCCAATGTTCTGAACTTGGACTTTTCAGCAATGTTGAAACAGCTGGGACTTTAGCAATTAATCCTTGGAAATAAACTAAATTTATTTTGGATAACGGGTTGGACATATTTCTTTGAGGGCAAGGAGTAGAATGTTTTGAATTACATATAAAACATCTCCCCCAAATCTCGTATGTTCAGAAGTCAGGCTTTGGAAGGTGACAGACCTCCTATATTCATCATTTCGTTCACCTACGGATGAGTTCATAGTTGACTGTGCTGTGAGGAAGTAGACTGTGTTGGAGAAGGTGGTCACTGTGGGCCCATCTCTGGAAGGCATCCCTCTGCTTTTTCCTGCTCTGCTTGCTTCATGGCTGCCGTGAGGTGACTATGTTTCCTCCTCATACCCTTCCCCCATGTCATTTCTACCTTGTAGTCAGTAGACCATCAACTGAATCCTCCGAAATTGTGAGCCCAATGAACTTCTGTTTTAACTTGTAGGTATTGGGCATTTTATCCCACAAGTGACAAATACATTTCCCAGTTCAAAACAATGGCCATTGCACAGGTCTAATCTAGTTAATAATGGTTTTGACAGAGAGGTTTAGGGACACCCTATTGACAATCAGTGTTATCCATGTATATGAGGATGACTTCAGAGTGACAAGCAAGGCAATCAGGGGCATACAGCAATGGGGACTGCTGAGAATGGCTTCACAGCAAATATCAAGAGCAGCTAGACATGGTCAAAAGATTGGATAAATACAAGAGATGGAAAAAGCAAATATATTGAAATTAAGGGGACAGAAAGTTCTTGCTGTTTAAGAAGGAAGGTGCTACTATGAAAAGGGAGAGAGAAGAGACTTTGTAATATTTTATTAGAGTAATAAGTATCAATGGAAACTCACATTTTAGTACACATACAGATACCTAGAAATAAATGTACAAATTAGGATATAAAAATAGTGTGTGTGCTTTTGTCACATTTTATGCTGCTGAGACACAATACTTGACCCACAATTTAAAGGAGGCAAAGTTTAATTTGTTCCATGGTTTCAGGGCTTCAGCCCATGGTTGGCACGTTCCAAGGTGAAAACCCAGTAACAGCAGTATGTACTGGAGCGAAGGTTCCTAGAGGATATGCCAGGAAGCTCAGCAGAGGCAGGGTGTATACAGCAAGGGATCAAGGAGCAATTATAGGTCCCATACCTCCATGAAGAAGACATGTGCTTAAATATGCTTTCCTGACATGCTGGGCATTTCTTAACCCTTCAAACTGTCACATGATTCCTGGTTACAATTCGGTCCTCATCAACTTGAAAACAAATAAACCATGATTAATCTATAAATAAAGACACTAGCCATTTCATAATGCTGCCTTAAAAATACGACTGTTCTTCATACAACCAAGAACATACTAATTTCTTCCCCAAAGACTGAATTCTTATATTTGTAAGAACTGTGAGGCCATCTCCCTTCTGAGACTGAAGGCAAATTTTAGTTGTGAGCTATAAAATTAAAAATAAAAAAAAAACCAAGAGCAGAATGACAAGTGGCAATGGCACAGTATAAGTACTCCAATCCCAAAGGGTTAGACGGGGACAGAAAAGAAGTAACCAAAGCGAGGCTGAGCCCTGGCAGAGCAAAGATAGGGTGCTGTAGCTCCGGCCCGTATTTGGGAACTCAGCGGTGAGATGTGAGCTTCAACTGGCTTGGGCCTCCCCACACTACTGTTTTGCTAGTCCAGCCTGTATGGACCCCAGTTTGGACTGGTTCCATTCAGTATTTAAAGCTCTCCTCAGCAGATCTTCTACATTTTCCGTATCTCCAAAATTGCTAACCTTCAGTATGTCTCGGCTTCATCCTCACTGTTTCATTCACAGAACCATCAGGAGCTCCTTGTCTACCCCCCAGGACCTCCTTTGAAATCTGACTGGAAATCTTCCTGGTTCCGCTAATTTTGCGTTCTTCACACTGGTAAAAGCGGTGCCACACAGACAGCTCCAAGGGCCGTTGCCAGTAGGAGCAGGAGCCAGCTCTCTCTGGACCTTGGTTGCCGCAGGTTTTATGTACCAGGATGGTCGAATGCAGTGAAATAGATCCCAGGAAACCAAATCCCTAGTTGTCCCACCTCAAGGAATGGTGTGAGGGCTTCTTGTCTCAGGTGAAAGGTTCATGCTTTTGCCCCTGCGAGTCTACCATGGGTGGGGGTTGCTGATTCATGAGATGCTCTTGAAGAATCTTCTTTCTCTTTCTTCCTATCCAAAATGCTTGAGTTTCCCTTGTTGGCGCTTTTTAATGGCACTCATTGATTGAACAGTCCTCTTTTGGTCCCACCAGTCCTTTTGGATCAAAATTTAAGTTTTCTAGAATGTTTCGTTCTGCCTTTGGCCCCCAACTATAAATCTGGCTAAAAGCACCCAGCAGTACTCATGGCGTAGCTGAAATGTCCAGCTGCAATTCAGTTGTCTCTGCTAGATTAGTTAGTTAACTACCCTTAATCAGAGTCTCTTGTAAAGTTTCAGAAACATGAGCAAAATGTATATAAGTTCTTTGCCAGAGTGTAATGTGCCTGACCTCTCATCCAGCTTCTTAACGGATCCTTCCCAGCTGAAACCTCAAGGGCCTAGCTTTAGTATCTGCTTTGATATTGCATTCTTGTCTTCTAGGTTCTAACAAGAATCCCCCACCAGGCTTTGCTTGTGTCATTCTAGGTCTTCTCTAGCATACATCTTCAAACTTCTCCAAACTTCTCCTGTAAACTATTTCCCAAGGCTTCTGATGCAGATGGTGAGGTAGAGTCACAGCAGTGACCATACTTCTCCATTGTTATTTTTCTGTATTAGTCTTTTCTGTTACTGAGACACAGTACTCGACACCCACTGCTTGGAGGAGAAGAGGTTCAAGTTGGCCCAGAGTTCCTCAGTCTATGGTTGGCTGGCTCCCAGGCAGAGCCATCTGGCAAAATGAGATGGTGGAGAAAAGATGCTTAATTCTGGGTGGGTAGGAAGCACAGCAGAAAAATAGTGTCAGACTTGAAGGAGTCAGGAACCATATATAATACCAGAGTCGTGCTCCATGCCCCTTTTAACTGTACCCAGTGCTGTGCCTTAATCCCCCAGCATTAATCCACTCTGGTTGACATTTCACAGTCAAAGGTAACAGTTTTGTCCATATGTGTGTGTGTGTGTGTGTGTGTGTGTGTATGTGTGTGTGTGTGTGTACTAGAGAGTGATGGAGAAACAGAGATCCATGATCCATATATTATTTATTTTTGCAATAAAAACAGTGTGTCAACAGTATACAGGTATAGCACTAAGTATTCAGAGAGCAATTTTTGTAGTTGTTTTCCTTAAGAAGGCAGTGATTTCTTGAAGAAACCCTAGGGCTGAGTTAGGGTAAAGAGGAGTCTGAACAACCTTGTTATGAATGAAAATTATATGGTTGTCGAGGAATGGTGCATATCACAAGACGCAAGAGACAGTCGCCCTTGCAGGGCTTTATCCTGGCCGTGTTTGGAACAACTTTAGTTTCAAAATGCATGATGAAACAGGTAATAACTAATTGAAGAAAGGGAATAAGGCCTTAACAATATGCTTAGACATGTGTATAAATAAGAAAAAGAATCATATAAACCTTTCTGTAAAACATATTTAGAACAAATGGGGAAATTTGAAAAGAATCTACTGAAAACTTCCATTATAGTAATTTAATTCTGGCAAGAAGCACCCACACCACTAACTGAAATAAGAAGCAACATTTTTATATTTTCTCAAATTTCAAAAAAGCACAAAATATATCTTAATTACATGGGAAACTCAACTTTATAGTGAATCAGGTGACAACATAATCAAACTATCAAATTTATTATCATCTTTCATAATAGCCTTCTGGCCAGAACTGTTTTAAAATTATTATCCTTGCATCATTTCTGTAGGCTTTAGTTCTTACACAAAGAAGGATTAAAAGAAAACTCATTATCATATTGTCCTATTACACAGAAGGAAAGTGCCAAAAGGGGACTAACCTGTTCACTTCCTGTTAAAGAAGAGTTCCCCAAGGATTGCCTGTATCCTATGCATGGTGGTGACAATGTGAAGTTGCCCGAGAGTTTCTAAATACTTTTGTCATTTTCTGTATTTATCTTTTCTTGAACTGGTAGCACCCATTTTGTGGCCTGGCATGGCTGTGTGTAGGCCCCAGGTAGAGGAGAAATGAATTAGAAGTCACAGGCACACATAACTGAGAACACAACATTTTAGGACACTGAAGTCACAGTGTCTACTGGTGATCTTTGTCTCCAGGCAAAGAGCACAAAAATGGAACAGATGAAACACGGGGATCTTTGCATCCACTGCCTGCCTTAATATGCTTAGTGCTTTAAAATATTGAAAATTTTGAAGAGTTACTGCTTTTCTGTGGGTTTTAATATTACATGATTTCAATGATATTTGTAAGTTAAGCAAACACAGAAGCAGAGAGTATTTCAATAAGGAAATATAAAAAACTCTCTTGCCATTACTTTAATATTTAAATAAAATGTAATCTTTTGGTTTTACAGAAAAGGTGATTCACAGCTCATTAAAGTATATGGACGTGGCTCTGTGCATGGGCAGCAATCAAAATAAAATGTTGCTAAAAATATTTTTAAAATTTGAAAACCTAAAATGCTTAGACTTTTATGGTAACACAAAGAAAATTTTAGGACCGGTATAGTTCTTATCTCATCACTTTGTTTTGCTGTTCTCTGAATATTTATGATAAAAAACATAAAAACACTATATTATTTAGGCATCATGCTAGAACTTTGGAAACAATGATCACTGGTTCCTACAATAATCCTATACGGCAAATATCATCGGTATTATTTTCATTGTACAGATGGAAACAAAGGTTTAGTGGGCTTAAAACTTAACCAAACCCATACAGCTGATAAACAAATAATTTGAATGTGGATTTAAAATGTTTTAAAATGAAAAACACTTGCTCAAAAAGTCTTTTGTCTCCAGCATAGGAGTATGATCAGTAAAATATTAGGAACGTATCTTTCTTTTTACTACTAGCAAAGAATGCAGTATATATAAGTTTTATGCTGTGCTGACCCAGTAGCGAAAACCATGATTTATTATATGTAAATGCTTTATAAATCTTTTGATTTGTAAAGCTATAACCAGATTAAAATTTCTAGCGGTCACAAAATGATATTTCATTATTTCCTGATAACTATGTGAACTCATTCATACATCTCTGTGTATGATACAAACGATCTCACTTTGTTTTTTATTTGTTACTTTCTCTTTCCAGAGAAGCAATTTCTCAGAGCAATATCAACAGGACACAAGAAGTAATATGTTGAGTTTCTATGAAACTTTCAATTCTGTTTTTGCATCTTTTTGAAAAAACTTTATTCATTATCCAATCAATTCAAAATGCCTCTTTACGGTCAATGCATCCTAAGATTACTTCAATGGATTGTTTCTTTATGTATTTCAAACAATACAAATGGGTGTATTAACTTAGAGATTATTTCTAAGTTTCAGTGTTCTGTTTTCCCAGTTCTGTTCTTTGGAGTTGAGCACCTCTAATTGTATCTTTTAGACAACATTCTCTCACACCAGTGGCTAGCAGCTTCCTTACCTTTGAGATCTAACACAGTTTTTGTCACTTTGTGGCAATACTGTGAGTGTCACACATGCTACAATTCCAATCCTAATTGCCAGCTATCAAACAGGCCCCAGGTTTGGCAAATAAAATAGAATATTGAGATAAATTGATGTGAGTTTATGAGATTTACAGTCTTATCATTTCATAGTGGAGAAAGATAAATAAAAGTAACTAGGTAAATAAATACATCATGTAATATTAGCTCTATGAAAAAAATTTTAGGACACAATGGGCAAGTGTTTAGTAGTTCATACAAATGACCATGAATACTTTCTTGGCCTGTATTCATGCTCCTGTAATATGACTTTGCAAATTCTTCCATCAGTAGGAATCTAGTTTAGGTGGACCTTGTGCTATACTTTGGTCATTAGGTATTTAGAAGATATAATATTAGCAAAGACATGAAAAAGATTTACACAATAAAGTTTGCTCAAATTTGAAAACACCATGAGGGCACTTGGTTCCCTACTGTGGAATGAGAACATGGAAATGAATAAAAATGTCTCATTCCACAGACACCAACTCCTAGCTGTATGAATGAGGTCATTCAAGACCAACCAGATCAAGGCCAAGCTTTCACCTGATCCCAACATGGGACCATAGTCATGTAAGTGAAACCAGCACAGACCAGCAGGAGAACCACACATCTGAACCCTGCCCAAAGCACTGACTCGTAGAATTAGGAGTGAAATAAATAAAATACACAGTTCTCTCTAAGCCAGTCGATTTGAGACACTTTTATGTATCAAAAGTTGACTGAGCTTATAGGGGGACCTAATTTAACCTGTGAAATCTTGGGAGTTTCTTCTGAGGAAAATAGTATCAAAAGAGATGAATTAGAAAGTAAAAAGAACAACAAAAAATGGGAAGGGGAGATGGAGTGTTTTCTGACAAAGGAGAAAGTACATCTCACCTCCATCCTGCAGCACAGGGACTGAAACTCATTTGCAGGCAAGTGCTCTACCACTGAGCTGTGTTCCTAGTCCTTTTATTTTATTTTATTTTGAGCCAAGATCTTCCCACATTTTTGAGGCTGGATTTACTGTTGCAATCCTCCTGCCTCAACCTCCCAAGTAGCCGGGATCACAGGCCTGCACAACTGCAACCAGCTATTTGAAAGCTTTGAGCGAGGCAGATCTTGATGTGTTTGAAGGACTAGAGTGCACAGATCCTGTTCGACAGAGTACTCTCTTGCTCTAGAATCCAGATGTGTTCTGCACTCCGCCTGAAGTGTAACCAGAGACTGTTTGCTGTTGGGTTTCTTCCCGCTGTCCTGTGTTTTGTAAACAAAGACTCCAGGACTTCTGCTCCACACTGCACTTCCTGTTTACTACCCTCTTTCCAGCACCCGGGAATCGTCTTCCGTCCTTCAGTTTGATAGTTAAGGTTTTGATATTTGCTGACAGACTTTCCTTATGCCCATTCTTGTTATGGGTTTTGAGGATTGTCACTGCCAATTTCCTTGCCATATTGTTTCTTATTACATGTCATTATAAAGTTTGAAAGGAAAACATAATTGTGAAAACTGATCATATCTATCAAAAGTTTAGAGAGTAGATGATATAAAACATACACATGTATTTATGAGCAACCAAAAATAAAGTTACAGAGGAACATTTAATATTCCATCTTGATAAAAGAAAAATAATACATTATTTATTATTTATTACTCAAACATATGCACAAAAATATACATCCACATATCAAGATTAACAATGTTTATTTCTGTGTCCATAGGATGAGAATTATCCTTTTCCTTCTTTTGTATTTTCCTCTACTGTTTAAAAGTATTGAACTGAATTTTCTAAAGAAGATTGAATCAATATGTATACATGTCCAGGTAGTGGGAAGAGAGAAAACGGGTAAGAGGAGGGTAGAAATGATTAAAATATGCTATATGCATGTACAAATGTGCTGAAACAAAAGCCACTGTTCTGTGCAATTAATATACACTAATATATATGTACACATTGTTTAAATTGGCTGCTGAAGTGTATATAAAAAATTTGATTTGTTTTGATGCCTTACTAATGAATCTTGCCTAGACTTGGGAATGCCAATTATGGGAAAAAAACTTGAGACATCAACATCTACGTCTAATATTTACCCAATCTGCAATATGCCATCAATGAAAGCATAATGATCTCACTAGTTTATAATGTTTTGTTATATAAATCTATCTCTACAAATCAGGCATCATTTTCTCATTTAAAAAATAAAGAATGATGCAAACTATTTCTTTATTAAGTGTTGAATTCACTGTTGAATTTATACCTTGAAAGAAGAAGCCAGGTAAGGCAGATACACAGCGGGAAGCATTGATTTTCCTGAGAGCAAAAGTAATAAAAAGTAAGAACAATAGTTTTCCAAAATCTTCATTTATCACATGCAAATATATACATGATATGTTTGCTAACCACGCACAGATCTGATTGTATCTCAGTCACTCTGTGAGGTGTACGGCTGGTATTATTCTCCTCATTCTTATGGTTATGGCAACCGTGGTTCAAAGTTTAAATGCTGAGCTAAGGTCACACACTGTGTCAACTGATTGAAGGAGTTTTACAAAGTTCAATAAAGTAATTTTCTGGACAAGTTTAAATGATTCCCTTAGGGTTAATGCTTCAACTGATATTTATATTTCCTTTCATGAATAGTTTCTTCAGAGTATAGTTTAGTTTATGGGACAGTTTTATTATAAGGTATTCAGCCCAACTTAATTTGAATTCTTAGGTGACTAAATAGCCATTTACTGTAGGCAAAGATTTTACATAATATAGAAAGGTCAGGTAAAAGCCAAAATATGTAAATTTTGTGTCACTGTTCATTTTAAATGAACTATTTCTTCATTATGTATGTGGAAAATTTGGGTGTGATTACCTTTTCATAGTGCTCAAGTAATGTGACAGTGTTTCATTGTGTATTTATGAAATAAGTAGAGATCCAGGGTTTCTTTATGGAAAGATAGTCCTCTTGAGGATTTATGTAGCATTTCATATTTCTAAACGACTTTACAATTTTATAGTACTTACATATTTCAACAACCTTGTGAATATGGCTATAGTTTAACTCAAATTGTAAATAAGAAAAAATCTAGCAAGTTAGATGACTTCTCTGGATATATAAAATGACAGATTCTTCATAATCTCGCTAAATTACTACATCAAAATTATGCTGTTTACCTTTTATATTGTTTTTTAAATATAGTATGTCAATTTAAAAATGACTATAGTTCTGGGAAAATTTGAGGATGAAAAGATTCTTTTCAGATTATAGCAAAACTATTTTCATCAAATATCTTATTGTTTTAAAAATAATATATAATATATTAAAACAATTTGCTGATACCCAAGAATTAGGTTTTAGCAGATCATTTTATTTGACAAAGGATGTTCATTTGTGTGACATTTCGTAAATATCATACCTCTACATATTACTTCAGACTCGCTTTAAGTATTAGAGATAAAAATTTCCACCAAATCAGGTTCCTCTAGATTTGATCATATTATCAAATAGAGTCACTCCTCCGTTCATTTGTCATCTCATCATAGTTAAAATACAAATTCATGGTCCAATTTTATAAAGCTCTGCATGACAAAGCAGCCCTTTCTCTTATCAGAGTTATTCTACTTTTCTCTCCCGATATTCTGCAGTCTTCCTGGCCGTCTCTCCGTGAAGACCGCTTCCATCACAAAGTGCCCCCTCTGCCTCAAATACTTCTCCCATCACTGTAAATGGCTCTTTTTGTATTTCAGGTCTCAATTTAAAACATTAGCTTTCAAAGATACCTCTTAATCATGAAATTAGAAGTAATTACTCAGCCATATTCTTGTAAATCAAACTATTTTTATTATTGTTCTAGCATCCCTTTAAATATTTCCTTATTTATTACATTGTTTTCTTTTAATTTAAATTTCATATCTTTTTCTTTCTCAAAAATGTAAGCCCCCTAACAACAAAAATCTTTCTGATCTTTTTTCCCTACAAATCCAATGGCCTTGATTTTATTTGGCATAGACAAGGTACTTCAGACACATTTTGGATAAATAAGTTAATGAATGAGGTTTGAAAGTATATGGATTATACTTTGAGAAAATATTTATACTATTACCCTCCCGACATATACCAAAAAACTATAATAAAGACTATTTACAGACTGATGGGACATGAATGTTGTCAGCTTCACGCTTAGTCTAATAGAAATTTACACTATTTACATTCTCTTTGTCCTGTGCTTGGTTTTTCAAAAGGAAATTGTTTTTATCAATTCATTCTTTATGAAATGGTCATTTCTCCCACATTATTTTTACATTGTGATATTCATGATCTTTACCAACTGCAGGCATAAAAATGAAAGATTTGTTTTTGCCCTTAAAGAGTCCTTGGCCTTATGTTAAGTACTTTTCACATGGGTCTTTTTGAATTCTTTGTCTTTTGCACCATCAGCAAACATGACAGGTAAAACGCACATGCTATTAGGCATTCAAATCTACAGACTATTTCCTCATCTAATAAGCATAGACATGCATATTTAAGGTTTGGATTTGAGTTGTTGATGCAAAAAAATAACCTATTTCATTTTTTAAAGAGCACTTACCTACTAAATGTTCTTTCACTGTTACCATGGTAATGGTTAGGTTGTTTAAAGGTTCAGAATTACGGTGTTTGGAATGAAAGCGTAGAAGAATAGGTGTATTTGATTCAGATCGTGCATTCAAGGAGACTCACTTTGAAATGTAGTACCTCCGAAAGGGCCATATAAGCTATATTGTGTTTGTTTGTTGTATTTAAAGTGTTCATTAATTAAATATAACTATTTAAAACATAAAATTTTGTAAAAGGCTTCCAGGATTTGTGTCATTTTTAATGTACCAGGTTTGAGAAATTGAATTACTGGCACTGTCTTCATTTCTCTGTAGCAATCTTACACAGAGCTTTGTGGGTAGTAGCTGTATTTTCCCACACCCATATAGTTGGTTGACCTTGTGACTCTGTGTGACCAATGGATGCAGTTAGCTCTGGGGCAAGGCTCGAAATGTGCTTGAGCAGTTACGCTCGCGTACTTGTTCTTCCAACTTTGCCAAACTAGGAACAATACTGAAAGGCCACTGAATTTTCCACCTAAGACACAAGGAGAGCCACAAGGAGCAAAACTATGCCAACAGGGTCTCCCTCCACCCAGAGCCTCAGGCAGGATCAATAAACTACGTGAAATTGAGCCTCTTTCAGAGATTGACAGATATTTGAGCAAGAAGTAAATGCTTCTTTTGTATGTTCTTGGGATTGTTTTCTGATAAATACTTAACCCGACTGACTAGTGATACATTAGGATTCTCAAAAATTGAAAGAGAGCTGGATTCCTCTAATTATCAGATTCTCTGTATTTATCGATATCCCAGGTAGGAAACCTACCCCAGAGTACTGAGCTGGGCCAGTTGTAAGTGCCCAGTACCTCGGGAGACTAGGGTCTCGGGCTTTTAGTGCAGAAATACTGGTATAATTCCTCAGCTTTTTCACCTTTACTTCATTTCCAAGGACTCGGGCATTCCTGCTGACTCTTCTGTGATACTTCTTGAAATCGCTACAGAAAATTTCAAAGGTTATTTAAGAGGTTCCTTCCAGCAGTTTGTACCCTACACCTTTCCCTTTTAAAAGGATGAGGAGCGTTTGTTTTCCCAAAGCCATCTGACTGCATGTCCTGCACCCTAGACTGTAAAGCTTGGTTTCGTTTCGCTATTCCTGGCCTCAAATATTTTAGACATCTCCTTTGAATCCTTTAATAATTAGAAAAAATGTTTTTTTAAAACCGAGCCACAGTATTCTAGTTATTTCTGTATGTCTTGCAATAAATTAAAAATATTTAGATTGTTCCTGATTTCTGTAGATGCTATGTTGTTTGTTTTGAGGAACACTGAGGTATGTAAAACACTGTCCTTCTCCTTTGCAAATTTACACATCAGTTTCAGATACATATTATAGTTAATGATCACGGGATAAGGTAGTGACCAAGTGGGGCCTTTTGAATGGGATTGGTCAGAGGTCCTGTCCTGGTGCTAAACCTGTTTAGTGTGGATTATACTCAGCCACTTCCAAAGAGCATCACTCTGTCAATGTAGACATTAAGTAGGTACAAAAGACAATTATTTGAATGGAGAGTGCTGCCCACTTAAATTATGTGAAATTTTGTGAAACATGAGAGTAAAAAAATGCTGAAATAGAAAGGCATGTTTGTTTAATTAGTTGTAGCCTATGAAACACAGATCAGCTCAAAAGCTTAGAGAATCTTTGCCTTTCCACACATACATAAGTAACTGGTTCTTTAAGAACTTGAAATTTTTTATATAGTCTGTATTTAGTAAATTAAAATAATGAAATTAACTATCTGTATAGGAAGTGTTTTAAAATCAATTTAATGTTTATAAAGTAATTTAATAAAAATACAAGTCCATTAGTGCTGTAAAGGGTTACTAGTTAAAAGCTTTGTTATGGATTTTCATTAAAATATTCTTTCAGTGATCACTCTTTTAGTGAGCCTTATAATTAAAAGTAGCTTTTTCACTCACGAATTCTGTGTTCTCTGGTGAGTGGGCAGAATTCCATATTACATCCCATTGTTCATTTTCCTCTTCTTTTACATAGTCATTTAACGTTCTCCAACATTTGTGAAGGCCAATGAGTCAAAACAGAGTTTAAGACCCTGCTGCTCCTTCAACTGAGAACTCAGTGCTTGACTCTGTTTTCTTAAGGAAATAATCAACAGATTTGCAAAATAACAGAAGGCATCTGGTTTTACTGCTGGTCCCTGAATTACAATATTAAATTATGTATTAAAAAAGGTATTAGGCACACAGTGTTCTGGAATCATCATCATCACCATGACATCATACTGCTTTCCATTTGAATTAGCATATAAATGAACAAAGATAGCCAACCATGTAGTAGAGGAGAGATTTTCCTTCTAAAGCATTGAGCTGCTTTGGAAAGCAGCTTGTTTAAAATCTAAACTAACTGATATACTTGGAGAGTGTTATTTAGGTGTTTGGGAACTTAGAATTCTGGTGTTCACCTTAAGATATCAGGGACATAGAAGACAATTACAGAACTTCCCCCAATAGATCCTTTAACAACATGTTCAAAAGATGCCAGGGAAGTAGTGTGCAGAAAGCATGGCCATGTTTGGCTTAGGGAAAAAATGCAGAGAGGCACGAAGCACCATGGCACATTAAAGTAGCTGTATTCAGCTGGGCTTGTTACCGATTATGGGTAGGTGCAGAAGCGCATGGTAAAATGCAAAGCAAAAAGTTTTGGAGTGATGTGGGAAGCACTGTAAGTATAAATCGTGGCAGTATGAAATCTGATCTGGAAGATCGATGACTATGAGGATGGACAATGGAAACATGGGGATGAGGTGGGTTAGGAGAGTTCAGCCATCATCTCAGTAAGACATAATTCAAAGTTGAACGAAAACACAAATAATGGAAACATAGAGGAAGAGTCATATACAAAAGGTTATAATCAGATTGGTAAGACTTAGCAGTGAAGGCAGTGTGGGTACTAAAGGAATGGGAGAGTGGATTGAAGAAAAACGACCACTCAGATTCCTAGCTTAGAAATATATAGTGAGCTTGTGCCAGTAACCAAGCTAGAGCTAAGGGACAGATTCAGGATAGTTGGAGAATCGTTCTCTGACTTGCTCAGGGAACAGCCCGCTGGCAGCAGGAAGTAATTCCTCACAGAGGCTCCGCCTTCATCCACCAACATTTAAGGAGCTGGAGAAAGGGAGTCTACAGAGGTCACTTCAAAGGATTCCATCAGGGGAAAGATAAAGACTGGAAGCGTCATTAATGTCAAAGGCCATGAAACCCAAAGCCAAGGTGGGAGTAACCCACTGGATTGAGAAGTCACAAGTGAACTCTACTAGAGATGTTATAATCAAGAGTCAGAAGCAAGAACCTTGTTACAGTGGATTAAATAATAAGAAAAGGGGCAGAAAAAGAGATGTTGGCCATATTTTATTAACCTGATTACAAGGGGAAGAAAAAAAGATCAGAGCTATGGGATAAAACGTCATTTGGAATTGGGACATTATTAGCCTTTGTCATTTTCTTTCCATTGGAAGAACAATGTGGTTTCATTGTTAGTTTTGTTTTTGTGCTTTTTAAAATCTGAGGTTCAGAATAGGAACCTCAGGGGCCAGGGATATAGCTCAGCTTGGCAAATGCAAGGTCCTGAGTGCAATTCCTGGTACCAAAAAAGAAAAAAACACGTAGAATAGGAAACTCAGAGGGTAGTAAGACAGGAAATACTAAGACTGAAAAATCTTTTGAAATGTGAGGTATTAGTAAAAATCCATATATATTCCTTTAAAAATTTTAAACTGTTGAACACAAAGTGTTTATAAAGGGAAGTAGCTCAGCACCTGCAGACCTTCAGCCTCTTACCATTAACTTCTGAGTTCTACCCAAACCATCTCTATTCTAATGTCCTCCACATATTGCTAAAGGGTTATTATTCTAAGTATGATAAAAATTAGTGTGCATTTAAATAACTTTTTTTCATAGTAAAGGACAAAGTTCCTTTAATTTCATCAAAATACTCCTCCTTGCTTTGAGCACATCCTATTTTCTGAAGCAGTTCTGAAAGTGCTCTTTCTTGAATATTCAAGGGGAATTGGAAACACGGCGAATACCGTTGCCTAGTGCCACGCGATGGGAAGGAAGGTTCATACACATTAAGGTGCGTCATCTTCCACCCTGTTCGCTGGATCTGGCAACATGCAGTTCCTGGCCCTTCCCTCCCTAAGAGATTTGAATTCATTCAAGATGTTGAGGCAGCCACAAAATTGTAACTAAATATACTTCTGAAAAGAACATCCAAAATTACTTGATTGAGTGGCAAGAACAAGGGAAAAAGTGGTTCAGAGTAAAATGGAGTATGTTCCAGTAAATAATCGTGATGTCCTTTTTCTGTAATAAAATTTTTAAAATGTGAACCTTCACCATATTTCATTTGCTAATTTGATTTATTTTTGGTACTTTGCACATTTAAACATATACATATATACATATAATTTTATTTTTAAAGAAAAATTATTACATGTGATTTTTATAACTTACAATAAAAAAACAGCATATCATTGGTGTCTTTCTGGGTGTGTGCGAATTTGTATCACACTTACTGATGGCCGCTTTCTGGTGGCTGTTTAGTATGCCCTTTATTGACTATTACATTAGAAATGAATTTTCAGCTTGTTTCCAAAGTTTGCTTATGGGAAACAGTGGTTTTATAAGAACTGAAAGGTAGATGAATTGAAAATGCTATGTATATTAACTACAGTGTGTAGGCTGTGCATACATACACTGTTTTTTGTGAGTATATTACTTTTTAAATAATTACTGCTATATGCCATATATATACTAAAGTGAATAACCTGATGAATTTTCTAAAATCAAATGTGCCTTGTAAGCAGTATCCAGATCAAGAAACATAGTATTACCAGACCCCAGAAACATCTATATTTTTTCAGGTTTTATTTACTCTTAATATAATCACTAGCTTAATTTCTACTATAGATCATTTTGTGAATTTTTGAACTCTACATAAAAATAAAGTCATACAGGCTGTAGTACTTTGGATCTTCTGCTGCTGCTAGGAATTCTGTGATACTCATTGTTATTGTATATAGTTGTGCATTCATTCTCATCACTGTGATGTTCACTGTTTCGTTGTGCAACTAATATATAGGACAATTTATGTCTCTATTTCTGTGGACAAAATTTTGGTAATTTCTAGGTTTTAGCAAGGCCGTACTGCTGTGCACACATTCATATCTTTTTTGTATGTGTGTGTCTCGATTTTTCTTGAATATCTTCCTAGGAGAGACGTTGCAAACATAGGACAGCATTTACCAACAATTTAGGCTGCAAATATCTATGCTAACCAATGTGAATTAATCCAGAGCTCTGTACGGGCAGCAATGCAGAAGTCAGAGAGCTGTACATAGGGTGATTAAGCTCTTTAACTCTAGTCATTGTGCTTAGGTTCAAATATTCTAATGTTTGCAACTGTGGCAAAGGGTAAGTTACATGCTTTCTTGCAACCTCAGTTTGGTCATCTAGAGAGCAGACATAATAAATATATCTTTATAAGATGTATGTAAAATACCTGATGAATATTTAACAATAAATGAATACTAGCTACTGTTCTTGTCAACATTTCTATTAATTTCAACCTAACCTAGCACTTATAATTAGACAGCAAAGAAAGACGAAAAGGACTAGGTTAGACTCTTGCTAGTTACCAGCCCGTCTTTGCTGGCCCATGGTGTTTTAAAGGTTCATTAACATATGAAGTTCAGGAACAGGATTTGGAAAACACAAACCTTTGCTGTCTGATACCTGCAAAATTAAACTGCTGAGCAAATGAGAGAACTCAGGCTGTAGGGAATAGCACTGGCTGTGAAAGCTCCCTTCAAAAATCAATTGTTCTGAGCAGCCTATACCCTTCCACCACTGTGAAGGAACTCTTTATTTTACCAGACATGTTCTCTTAGCCTTGTCTTTTCCCTTTTTAAATCTCTGTTCAATTTCCCTTTATATTCCTAGCATGGCCTTGATCTGGGAATGATTATTTACCTTAAAACAAAAACATCACCCAAAGTGACATTTAATTCTACCCAATGAGAATTCCTTCCATTTCCCCCTTCAAAAATCCAAATAAAAACATTCATTCCTGTAGACATATTTACTAACTTCATCATAAAATGTACATGTATACATTTTAATCTTCTCCCTTTTTCTTAATTGCAAGTGAGAAGAGCATCTTAAACTCTGAAATTCAGGACAATTTACACATTTTAAAATCTAGGCTCCATTTTACACACGGCCCTCCTCAAACACCATAAGCTCTTTCACGCTAGTTATTCTGGTTAGGTTCAAATACCATAATGTTTTGCAACTGTGGAAAAGGTAAGTTCTGTGTTTTATCTCATTCTCAGTTTCATCATCTATAGAACAGAAATAATAAATATACTTTTATAAGATGTTCTAAAATACGTGATGAATATTTAACAATAAATGACCAGGCTGCAGTCCTGTGGAATTCTTCGCAATAGTGTCTCTTTCAGGTTCCTAGCACTCAGGTCTTAGGATGTTATTCCTTCTTTACTAAAGCATAAGTTTTAGAGAGTATTTCTCTCCCTAGGGTTCTCCCTGGTCTTACTCACATGTATTTGTTCAAGTCTGGTCATTTCTTTTCCTAGTGGAGAGAACTTTCAGTAATAATTTCTCTTGTCTTTGATCAGTTTTGAGTTTTAATAGTTTTTTATGCTGCTTTGGAAGTAATCTCACTAGTGGCATGACATTTGGAGAGCCCATAGAGAAGAAATCAAATCATTTCTACTGTTTTTATTTCCCACTTACTTGATCTGATATTTAAGCAATCAGCCAAATTCAGTGAGGCAATTGTGTTACAGAATTCCAGTGAATGAGGTGATGATAGAATTCCAAGTACTGTAATTTTCTAAATCTATTTTAATGAGATTTGGGGAGGGAGGGAGACAGTCCTAACATAGAAAACCATCCCTTTCAAAGTACGTGACACATTTTAATGATTTCAAAGACATGAAAGTAAAGTAAAATTCTCTAAATATATTTTAAGGATTATAAGCATTAGTATAATGTTTCTATGCATCAATACAATTTATTAAAACTTTAATGCTAGAGAGGAAGAGAATTTTATTTTTCCAATAATGGCTGTGTTAATACCAGCAGTATATATTTTAAAATCTTTCTAACTTACTGTAATAAACTTTTAAACCCTATATACAGTATTGCCTAATTTGTATCTGAAAACTGTCATTTTTATGAAATTAACATAGCTGTGGTTTCTATTTCTAAGTGTAAGACTTGGATTTGGTTTTGTTCTTCAACACTGTGAAACAGAAATGATGATATAAAAATAAGTAATTACAGTGTGAGGTGGAGGAATGAAGTTAAGCTGTGAGTCCAACTGTGCATGTTCAGACATTTGCAATACTTCCTCCTACAAAACTGGGTGCAAGTGGGGAGACTGAAAATTTTGCTAAAGAGAGGAATGATCAAATGATGAATGTTCGAAAGTCATTTCATCTCTATTTTTCACCTATAACATGAGGATTATAGAAAGCATTTTTATCTGATGATTTATCACATGAATTCTAGCAGAAGACTTGTCAGCTACAAAAGCAAAATAGTTTATGAAAATATGTACCTTAAAGTTTATTTGGGGGGAAAACTAAAAATGTACATAAAAAAGAATACAGTTAGAACCTGTCCTTACATTTTATAAAACAATGCCCTCAAAGTGCATCAAATATGCCAGTATCAGAGATAGAACTGTGAAGCTCTCAGGCGAAAACATAGAAGAAAAACCCCATGATTGTATTTTGCCAATGATTTCTTGGTTAATGACTTCTTTATAGAGGAATATAGTATCTGGTGCTTAGTAACTCCAGGAAAAGCAAAAATCTGAGACAGGAGATGGGGGGTAATGTCCTCTATATGGAAAAGTTTCCAACAATGAACACATTCCTGACCAACAAGTGACCCCAAAAGAACTGTAATATATTGTATAAATGATTCAGAAATGAATTAAGAGACAAGCAAATCAGTTTTTGTCAAAGATGTGAAAAAATAGTTTTCTCAGTTTAATATATTTTTAAATTTAATTCTGCACATCGTTTGTAATTTTTACACATTGACTTATTTTTCTTTTGATTTATTTTTAATAATGTACAACTAGTTCGAATGTTAAAACCATAAAGCAATTGAAATTCATAGAAGTCTCTCTTCCATTTCTTCTCTTTCCCCATACAGATATCCATTTATTACAATTTTGCTTATGCTACCATTATTTTTCTTAGAACCTATAGGTAAATTGACATGCCAACACATTTACCAAATTTACATACATACATACACATACAAGTATATTCCTCTCTCAAATAATAAATGTTTTGACATAAATCATTCAAAACATTGTCGTTGTATACATTAATAAAAATTGTACAACAATCTTTTCAAACCTTTTCATATTTTTATAATAATCTACCTGTAGATAAGTCTCATTTGCTTTTTATCTGTTGATAAAATATGTTGTTTTCAGTCAGATGGGACAAAGTCACAATATTTTGTGCACGTATTATTGTGCCTTTTTCAATGACATCTTAAAGATAGATTGCTACAAGTGGAGTAAATTACATGTGTACGTAATTTTGATAGAGATTTCCCCATTTGTCTCCACAGGGTTTTAACATTATAACTCTACTTAGTGACAGTCACTTAAAACAGGTTTTTTGTTGTAGGTTTGGCCTTTTTCAAATTTTTGAGCTTAATTTGTGTGATCTCAAGACTCTAAATGCTGTTTGCTTAAAGCAAACATTTTGTTTTCTTTCCCTGAGCTGCTGCTGTTCACTGCTTGCTGCATTGGAAGTTCCAAATGTGAGTGAGTCTAGGATTCAATCAAAACTCTTTCCTAAGGGCAAACTGGGTGGAATTTTCTTCTAGTTCTGATATGGGATTTATTTGCTCAAATGTTTCAAGTTGCTAGCTCCTCACTATTTCTGATTTCATTTATAGCTTCATATTATTTGGTGGTGAAGAGGATTTTTAAAATATTTTCTAGAAAGTCTAGAAGACATATTGCTATAATTTATTTAGGATTGAGGTATTTTACAGAAGAAACTTGGAGGGTCTCTGATTTGGAATAGCAATTACATGTGGTGAATGTTTTCTTTTAAGTGTTTCTTTATGGGTGCTTTTAAACTATTCATTCTCCATGCTGTAGTTTTCTGTTTTATTGGTTAATATTAACAGAGTTTTTTGATTCTGAGGTGCTATGGTAGCTACTTCAAAGCTCCTGGGTATATTTATTAATTTTATTTTTCTAATCCATCACATTCCTGAATTTAGTCACCCTATTCATTATAATCTAGCTGTACTTACTAACTTCCTCTCTAACATTATTTATGGTTATGATTGTAAACTTTTCAGTTGCATACTTTTTCCATGTGGCCTAAGTAAACTGTTTAGGGCTTATTATTCTGATTATAGATTTAACTATATCACATACATTGTTATATGTAACGCTATTAAATTTAATTACACTGTATAAGTTATTTGTAAGCATTTATGAAAGAGAATTTATTCATGAGCTATTGTACTTCAGCACTTCAGGCTTTTAATGTTCAGTTTATTACACTTTGTCTAAAATATATGACTTGTCCTGATTACTCATATTTATTGAGTTTTTGGATATGTGAGAGTAGTATAATCAAAATTAGGTAATATTCCAAGGAGAATAAGAATGTTCTAGGCTACCCATTTATATAGCTCAAATTTACTGTGAATATAATAAATCAACCTTTCTCACTGTATCAATACACTTTGTGGTTTTACCAGCCTGAACCTGTATGGCTATATGATTAATTAATGTAAGAGTCTTCTACCAGGACCAAGTTCCAGGTGAGGCTGCAAGGGATGGACTCTATGAATACCAGGAGTAAAATTTTCTATGTAATTCATTCTGTAAGTTTACAAGAGTCATTACATGGGAGAGCATTTATTGTATAGTTAAGATAACCTTTTGTCCTTTTAATAGTAGTACTACACAGGAAGGCCATTCTTAGCTCTTGGGCCATGAAGCCTTTAATGAGAATTATTGGCACCCTGGATGTTTACCATTAATGATGTCTATGTTGGCTTTGGAAACCTGACAGCAGCTGCTTATATGTGTTACTGTGCTCTTTTAAATAAGTGGCTTATATTGTTTCATTTACCCTGGCTTGAGTGCTAGCCTTCCAATATGCCTCGTCAAAAAAAAAACCCACTAATGTAACATAAAAGACAGTTGTTAAGTGATTAGAAATAATTCTGATCCTTGTGCTCTCCCTTATATGTTCTCCTCTACCTTTATCACACTTTGATCCTTTAAGAGAAGATCCCAGGAATAACAGATGTCCCTTTTTGAGATACTATTTTTTTAAGAAGCTCTTAGTTATGTTCATATTTTAGAATCACTAAATAGTTTTTTTCAAATAGGTTAGTTGGAGTTTAAATTCTCCTAGATCTATATTACTAAAATACTGATGTCTCATCCTAGCGGTATGATTTGTTAAACTTTGTGAAGGTTACAATCACAAGAATAAGGCCAGTGGACCAGGGGGTAAGGACAGTAGAAATAATGACTACCTCTTCAATCATCTACCTGGAAAAGACAAAGAAATATGCCCCTAGCTTATCTTTAATTACCCATACCTTCAGAGGTGAGTTAGAAGTGTTCAAATTAATCATACTGTCAAAGTCATAGTATCCTTCAGCTACGTTGGCTTTTATTATTTTCTGTGGTAGAGTTTTTAGTCTTTGACTAATTCAGCTTCCTCAAAGAAAGTCATGTAACAACTTGACGTCCATGTGTCCCACTAAAGTTCCATTTCAGTCTTGCGAAGAATAATTTCTAATGAAAAAGCAAGGCTGGCATACACTGATCTTCTGGTTTTAGAGATCAGAGACAAAAACAAGCAAACCTTGTAAGGTGTTTATGATATGGAGTCTATCTAGACTGTTACGGAAAGATGCTCAAAACTTTTATACAAGTCTTAATGACAAAGTCAAAGCTTGTGTATAAAAGCTATCAAGAAGTTCACTCATGTTTTAAACAAAAATGGTATAAATAAGTAACTAGGAATGCAGGAATAATACACATTTTCAATTATTTAATTGATTGAATCAAAAAATGAAAGAGTGCTAATAAATTGTTGTCCCTGTATAATTTTCTATGCTACCTATGTAGTCTCCGCAATAAAATTTTCCTGCTGAAACAAGTAATTATCCCACCATGTTCAACTATCATTGTGGTTAGGGTGTGTTGAATAGAAGGTATTGAAAAAACTCTACCTTGAATGTTATTTAAATATGCATAAGATTAGTGTGACAATATTACCATAATATCAAATCTGGTGTTGTTAGATAACATAAAATATACTGTACCAAAAAATTATAAGTCCATAGAACTATACTTCCCGTAACATAAAAGTTATTTAGACAGAAGGTAGATTGGGAACTTAAAGGAGCAGGTGAGATTTCAGGATTCCTCACAGCAGGCCAGGTATCCCATACTTTCAAGGATGCTCAGTGTTGCCAGCTCTTGGAAAGGAGATGCTTTATCCAGGTCCAAAAGTGGGGACCCGGTGATGGTCCCATCATTTTTGGGCTGCAACCTGACGGGAATGCAACAAATCTTGTCTACATTCAGTTTCTTTCCAAGCGTACTGGACTAAGGATGAGCCATTTCTTTTAGGTCAGTTCTTAGGATGATGTTACTGAGCTTAGCAAGTACTGATTTTCAGAAATGCTTTCCGTTCTTAATGACTTGTGTCCTGTGATAAATGTTACACAGAGTATTGGGCTCCAGGCAAAGCCATGCTATTAGAAATACGTGCTGTTAAAAAGGCTTAGACCAACGCACAAAACTATCCATTTATTCTTATGTCTCAAAAGTACCTGACCATCAAACATGAACAACTTGACAGACATTCTATTAGAGAACATTGATTTTTATATCAGATATGTCCCCCCCAAAATCAAAACACTTCCAGGATATACTTGACACGAGAAGGAGGTGTCACTGTTGCAAAACACAACTGTCAGAGGAAATATCCAGATGTGAAAGAAACCAACCATCCCGGGAGAGTTTGGGCCTCCTGGCTAGTAGGAGTTGCGAAGCTTTTTGACTAAGCAGAATCTACCCAGAGAGCATCAGTGCATGCTGATATATGGAGAAGCCACCCTCAGGCTGTGGACAGTTTCAGGACGGTGACAAAGGAATGGCTCATATCTGCAGTGGATGTGTTAACAAGACATTTAGAGATACTATGATCCTGAGAATATTCTTACTTTTTCTTTGTACTCATTAATTTAAATTTTTCTTCCTTATTACAACAAACTCTATTTTTTATTGGGCTACCGGAAGAAGTACGAAATATATTAAGAAAAAAATTATTTTAATTGTACCACTTTGAGGTACACTATTATAATTTATTGCATACACTAGTTAGTCTAGCTCACTGATAAATGTAAATTCTATAGGTAAAAGGACCAAATAGTAAAAAATATGTGGAAAAATAAAGACACATTTTTAAAAGCCCTACATCAAGTTTATGAATTCTATCTGCAAAAAATCTATTTTAAACAGGTACTTAGTCGTTACTAATTTTAAAACCTTGTACCTAAATTTGGGAAAAATCATACATAAGACCATTAAAACCCCAGGGCATTTCTTGAAATGGAATGGTCCACATCAACATTTCTAAATCAGCTTACCAATTTTAGTAGTAAGGTTATAATATACATAAGAAATTATGATGTTTTCAATTTAATTTTTATAGTGTTCCATTCATTTATTCACCTTTCTCCCTCACAGCCACCAAATAAATAATAAAAAATTGCTAAAAAATCAGACTTTTTCTTCCTGGAGATACTTGGCGGTTTGACAGATGGATAAATGAATGTCCTGATTCTTCTATTTTGGCAATCAGGACTACAAATTTATCATATCACCATGCAAAAATACATTCTGGCCTCCAAACTCATTCAGTGTAACTCAGCAGAGGCATCCCCTTTTGTGTGTACAGAATGAATTCAGCCTACTATTTTTACCACATCAATTACAGTAGTCAGTGGGAAAACAGCCCCTAAAGTTTCTGTGAAAATGTGATAGCTTTTCTGACATACAATAGTCACATATTTTCTGAATAGTAAACAAGTGAATAAATCCATTTATGCATAGTTGCAAGAGCCATTTCTTTTATGACTATTGACATATGATTGTATGAACATTTGGGAGCTTCAAAGTCTAGTTTAATTCTTAAAAATATAAAATAAGAATAAAAAATAATCTGTTCCACATGCAAGCTCATCTATTCTTTCATGATATTACCAGTAAATCAGGAGGTCCAGCTTCCTCATTAAAGAATAAAAATCAATGTGATTCCACATGTGCAAGATGTAAGTGCCAGAAATCTATTGTGAGAAGTGTTCTTTAAAAAATAAATGTAAATTTGAACAAAGTTCAGCTTTTTAAAATCAAACTGTATTTCAATAATTAGTTTAAGAGTTTTTGAAATTAGACATTTAGTCACATTATATAGATGAGAATATGTATTAGAGATGTTCCTCAAATTACAATGCCAATATATCCCAACAAAACAATAAATTGAGGCTGTCATCAATTCAAAATGAATTTTAAAATTGTAACATACAGAGCAGCATAGCTGAGCGCCCCAGGAGAATGTAGAGCAGCCCTTGTTTGCCCACGGGATCGTATGCCTGACTGCGAACTCAGGGTTAGTGCTGCTGACCAGGATCCGCAAAGAATATTCTACTCCCCATTGCTAACCCAGGAAAAGATCAACATTCAAAATGTAAATTGTGCTTTCTTTGAATGCATATTACTGTTCATCATTGTGAAGTTGAAAAATTGTAAGTTAAACCATTGTTAAGCTGGGAATGTTCTGTATACATGTGTGTTAACAGCACTTATCTTTATTTTTACAAAAGCTTCTTTTTATGAATACATGCTTGCAATACATAATATTTATATTCCTTGTGCAGTACATAACACTTCTTAATGCCTTTCTTCACCCCCTTTCCCTCCCCTTGCTGTCTCCTCCCCCCTCTCTTCATCCCCTTCACACTGGAGAAAGACCTATCTCCCTACTTCATGTTATCTTTAATTTGCTCTTTTCCTATAATTTGGGCTTCTCATATAAAAACAACATGGGATATTGAAACTTGTATGTCTTCTTTGTCTTATTTAACATTATGGCCTCAAGGAACATCCATTTTTTTTACAAATGACTTAAATGTATCTTTCTTTGTAGAGGACTATTACTCCATTGTGTGGAAAGACCAGTTTTTTTTTTGTGCATCATCTGTTGATGGACATCTTTGTTGCCTCCAAGATATAGCTGTTGGGCTGGGGATATAACTCAGTGGAATAAGTGCCTGCCTGGCAAGTGCAGGTCCTGAGTTCAACCTCCAGTACCACCAAAAAAAAAAAAACACCAACATTTAGCTGTTATGATTATTTAACTTTCAAAAATATGAAAAGGAAGGAAAAATTCAAACGACATACAAAAATACTGCCAAATGTAATATTTTCATATTTTAATGTTTTAAAAACCCCAACTAAAGTAAAAATGTATACTTATTATTTATATAGAATTATCACCCAAATTATCATTGTGAGATCTTCAGAAGGTGAGAATGCCAATGTGTGTGAAAATAAACCCACAGATGTTAAAATGAAGTTAAAATATCTTATAATTAAAGTCATAAGATGAGGATAAAATTACATCCAGTCACTGAAAAATAGGATGAACTCGTGTACAAAGGAACATGTTTTCTACCTTTGCCAGTGCTCAATGTCTGGACAACTCTAAGCAGACTTGCATGAGGAGGATGCAGAAAACACTATACTTTGAAGTGTAAATGTGAACAAACTGAAAATTCTCTTACAAATTCCATACACCACAGAATTCTCTAAAATGTGTAGAGATCAAAGATGCTTATAACATTTGCATGCAAGAAATATTATGTGCTCATTCAGCTCTTGCATATTTTATCAACTTCCTTACTACTGGCACAACAACCTGTGTCCTCACAAATAGGATCAAACACACCCAAAAGTGGCATGTAGTGCATGTTCAGGTGTTGGTTCAGTGGTTAGTTCAATTCCTAAATATTCCATTATGTAGACAAAAAATATCCTTAAAATGTAAGGCTGTCTCGCTAAAGTGTATCAAGTCATTAAATAAAGGGAAATTAAAGTTTGAATATTTGGGTAAGAGGCAAATGTCTGTGAAAGCAGACAAAGGAACACATGTTTATGGTTTTCTAAAAAAATTTTTGGAATTTTTATTAAGGGAAAATGACAAGCATCTTTATATTTTTTCACTAAAAATGGCTTCATTAGAAAATATTGACCATGACATTGTTAATTTTTCTATTGTGAAAATTTAAATACACAAGTGAGTTTAGTGTAGAGCATCAACCTAGACTCTACAATAATTTCACCAGAGTGCATTATTATATTTCAATTAGATAATTCTCTATTTACTCAATCTAAACAACTAGGAAAACTAGCTTGCTTCCTTTATCCTGTATGATCTCATAATAAACTTTGTCAATGCATAAATTCCAAAATTAAACCATAAAATATTACTGATGTTTTTTATTTGTTAAAATTTGCATAAAATAAATGACCCAAAGACCTCCACATTGAAAAGTACAGTACTCTGAAAAAGGAGATTTAAGAGGATATCAGCAAATGGAAAGGTATCCCGTGCTCTTGGGTGGGAAGAACCAGTATAGTAACTATGGTCATACTTCCAAAACTCTTATACAGATTTAAAATAATTCCAATTGGAATACCAACAGTATGTCTCACAGAATTATAGAAAAGAATCTTAAAATTCATTTGGAACCAGAAGAGACCTATAATGGCAAAGGCAATTCTGGGCAACCAAAGCAGGGCAGAGTGCATCACAATCCCTGACTTGAAATTATACTATCAAACTACTGTGATAAAAACAGCAAACTACTGGCAAAAAAAAAAAAAAAATCAGACCTGGATATCCATGGAACTGATTAGAAGATACAGAAACAACTCCAGATATACTCAAGCACCTTGTCTTTGACAAAGGTGCCAAACGTATTTGCTGGAAGAAAAATAGCCTCTTTACTAAATGGCTCTGCACATGATGATTAAAATCAAGCCCATATCTTTCACCATGCACTAAACTAGATTCACAATGGATCAAATATCTAGATATTAAAACCAAAACATTAAATGTGCTAAAAGAATAAATAATATTCTTGAAGACATTGGTGTAGGCAAGACTTTATGAACAAAATTCTAATTGGACACGAGCTACCACAAAGAATCAACAACTAGGATCTCATCTTACTAAAAAACTTGTACAGCAAGAGAAACCACCAAAGAAGTGAAGAAACAACCCACAATGTGGGAAAAATATTTGCCAGCTGTTCCTCAGACAAAGGATTACTATCAAGAACATATAAAGAACTGAAAAAAATCAAACCTGCCAAATTTAAAGACCCACACCAAAAATGGTCACCTGAGATGAATACACACTTCTCAGATGAAGAAATACAAACAGCAAATAAGTATATGGAAGATGTTTAATACCACTAGGCATTTGAGACATGCAAATTAAAACAGCAGTGAGGTCCCATCTCTCCCCTGTAAGAATGGTTATCATCAAGAAATCAACTAATAATAAATGTTGGTGGGGCTATGGGAGAAAAGAAACCCTTCACTGTTGATGATAGTACATATTGGTGCAACCACTGTGGAAATTAGTTTGGAGATTTCTCAAAAACCTAGGATTAGAGGTTCTATTCAACCCAGCTATTCCCCTTCTGGATATCTTCTCAGAAGAATTGAAAACATTGCACCACTGTGGTATATATGCACCCATGTATATAGCAGCATGATTTTCAATAGCTAGATCTTGGAAACAACTCAAATGCCCATCAGCCAAGGAATGGATAAAGAGATGTGGTGTTTTACACAGTGTAGTACTACTTAGCTATAAAGAAGGATAAACTGGAGACTTCTATAGGTAAATGGACGCAACTCAAGACTATGCTCATAAATGAAATAGACCAGATGCACATGTGTAAATATCATATTTGTCTCCCTAGTGAGATGCTGAAAGAGTACATAAAATACAAAATGTATATTATATATTGCTAAATGGGAAGAAACTTCAATAGGAAAGAGAAACTGTGATGGGGATTGGAGAATGAAGGAAGGGAAAAGCAAATATATATATATATATATATATATATATATATATATACACACACACACACACATATATATATATGATAGTTTTATATCATGTTTATGATAGTTAAGATAGTTATATTGCTAATTTTTCTTAGCTCATTGAAAAGTTTGGGCAATTAAATGCTACTATTGTACTGTGTGTAACTAATTTAAGCATAACTAACTCAATGTATTAATCACTGTTATCCTCCTATTATCTTGTTTTGAAATCCTGTTTTTCTCTTTAAAATAAAACACTAAACAATTAAATAACCCAATCAAGGAATAAATGGCATTTAAATTTCCATAAATGTTTTTCAATTTATACAGATTGGTTTTCTAGATAGGAATTTTTTAAATGAAATAAAATAACAATCGGGTATAACCTGTTCAAAGATGTTCCAACCCCTGAAACTCCATAAAAGTCAGTAATGCTACAAGTAAGCTATTAAAACATACATTTGTTAAGACCTCTCATCCATCTTTTCATACAATAGAATTAGACAAGTTACAGAACATGTTGACAGTTTCCTTCTAAAGTTGCTATTTCTTACTTAAAAATCACTGAGTGACAAAGGCAAACAGGCCAGTGAAAATTATCAAATGATATTTATCATGGACACAAGAATAGTTCAACACATACAAACTAATAAATGTAGCATATCACATCAATAAAGTGAAGAACAAAATTTATATGATTGAGATCTGTCTTCTTAATAGATCTAGAAAAGTTTTTGTTAAAATTCAGTATCCTTTCAAAGTAATTTTTTTCAAAAGTAAATATAGAATGAAAATAAAAGCGTCACAAAAAGAACTACATATGACAACCTCAGGACTAACATTATACTGAATAGGAAAACTTACATTTTCTTCACAATCTGAAACAAATCAAGTTATCCACTTTTACATACCTAGTCCTAGAAGTCAGAATGAGGACAATTAGCCAAAAACCAGCAACCAAATAGAAAAAAAGGAAAAAATTAAAAGATACCTAACTAAGAAAGATGGAAGAAAAACCTGTTTGCAAATACAGGATTTTATACTTAGAAAAACATGAAGATCTCACATGCACATCCACACACATGCATGTGCGTGTGCACACAGACACACACACACGCACAAAGTGCAGATTAGTATTAGTAAATTGCAAAATACAAAAACAACAGACAAAAATCAGTATCCTTATGGTCTAATAATGAACTCGTTGGAAAAGAATTAAAAGATGCAATCCCATTCACAAAAGCTAAAAAAGTATTATCTAGGAATAAATTTAATGAAAATGAATCATCTTTATAATCAAAACTACAAAATATTGATTGGCAAGGTGTGGTAGCATGTATCTGTAATCCCAGCACTCAGGAGACTGACACAGGAGAATCACTATGCATTGAAGGTGCTATGGCTGTGTCTCCATGTCACCCCCTAAATCTTCAAGCATTCATGAGAGTAGGGGGCTTTTTAGAGGTATCTAAGTCTTGACTGTGTCATGCTGCCATTAAGGGAGTGTGATCACTATACCAGTTCACTGATTGGTTTGGCATAGTTCTGGCTAGGGTTAAGGGTATAAATGAAGGGAGAGGAAAAAGGCTAATGTTCTCTCACCTGCCTGCTTGCTGTAGACTATTCCTGCTCTGCAATGCCCCTCTGCCATGGTACCCTGCCTTAGAGCCAACCAACTATAGACTGAAACCTCTACAAATTGTGAGCTAAGTAAAGATTTATGGTAACAGAAAAGTAAGTGAGGCATATAAAACTTCAATTAGCCACGATGAAAAACTACAGCAAGGCATATAATAATCAATAATTCAGAAATTCAACACAAGAGCAGAATACTAAAAAGCTATATGAGAAAAAAATAAATCACCTGTGAAGGAAAGCCCTTTTTATCAGAATCACAGCAGACTTCTTGACACAAACTCTCAAGTCAAGGACAGCTTGGAGTGAAGTATTTCAATCCCTAAAAGAAAACAACCTCCAACCCAGACTGATGTACCCTGAAAAGCTATGTTTTAAAATTGATGGAGAAATAAGATACTTCCATGACAAAGAACACCTGAAGAAATTCATGATCACCAAAGCAGCACTCCAAAGTGGGCTGAAGGACGTTCTAGAAAGAGATCACAAGGACTATAACACCAATACAATGAATCTACCAGGCAAGGCAAGCAATTAAACAGAGGGGGAAAAGTGAGCCAACAACAGGAAACATGACAAGGATAAGTCCTCTGTCAGTTCTTAATCTGTTCTGAGAACCCCACACATCATACCTCCCCCAGAGTCTCAAATCTGTCTCTTCTCCCATTGGAGAATTTCAAATTATGCCTGTGTTTCCACGCAGTGTTCCCTGCTTGCAAATTCTCCAGGCACTAGAGTTCTTTAATTACAAAACCAACCTTATCTATGTCCCATTTGTATGGGATCACTGCTCTTTTGTTGCCTAATACACAATACCTTACAGACTATTCTTCTGTGCATTTTGTAAAACATTCAGGTGTTTCAAGCAGGAGATTTCAGGGTACCTAATCCTCCATCTTGGCTGGATGCAAAAGGCCCTTTTTCAGATAACTGACTGGAAATGGTATTTTGTCTCTTTATTTGGATGTAGTAAAAAATTTAACCTTGCCCCCAAAGACATCTGGCATTTGTCTTTGACTTCAGAAATGTAATCTCTACTGGATTATACTTTAAAGAAATGTTTTTATTTATCTGGTGGTTGTAGGTCACCAGATTGCTTAACAGCAAAGTTTAGGGTCATATTCAAGGCTGGCATTGTCATTTAACGGATTGAGACTATGATTCATTTTTTATCACTTGCCATAAAAGGGATTAAAGCCTGAGATAAACCATGTGGACTAAGTAAAACACTAGACAAGTTTTCCAAAAGCATTGTCCTCCTTAGGGAAACTTATCCAATTCTTACACATAATGCATTGAAGAAGGTAAGTGACTTGTGATATTACACATAGTATAAAGCACAGTGACACATAAATACTGAAGATAATTATGATTGCAGGTAAAGCAAAGTCTAAATGCTAAATGTACCTTTGTCATAAGTCATTTAGATTGTGTCTCACAAGCAACCAAACAAAATAATCAATGTATTGTAAAAATACTAACAACTTGACTTCCATTTGTTGATGTGGTTTTTGTTTTAGTAACTGAATTGATTCTCTTTGATTCTTCAGTGTTGATTTATTCTTCGCTGTTGTGTAGAAACATCCTTAATTTTGGCTATGGGCATTCAGTGGCAAAACAGACAACAAAACTGAGAAGAAAAAAGACTGCAGCACAGATTTTAAGAAACACTTTTTCCTGCTCACTGATCTCTTTTTATCTCCTGCCCATATGCTTCTGTGTTGCAGTTTTATCTCTTCCGCGCTTATGGAATGCTTTGGCAGGGGAAATGAATTCTAATGAGACAGACTTGATGAAATTGCAGTAAGTTTCTTAAGAAGTTCAGATGCCAAACGTTGGACCTGTATTGCTCTGTGTTAGAAGGATTTAACCTCCATGTGTCAAATGACTATGCCTTTTGTTTGTTTGATGTGTGTGATTGTATGATGGGTGCTTTGTAATGTGATTAAGCTGTGTTTTACAATTTGAAAGACGTTGACCAAACCATGAGCTAAGTTTTCAGTTCACTGTACTTGGCTGAATGAACCATTTCACAATATAAAGATAAGATAAAAAATATATGTTAGAATAATAAATGCCATGATTACATTTCAAATAACATGCGAATATAAAGGCAATCAAAATGTGTTAGCAAGCATAGTGTAGTACCATTAGTGCATCCATCTTATCAAGGATCATAGGAGAAAACATTCTTCCATTCATGTTTTCAACATAGTAAGTTATGCAAATAACATGTGTTACTAATTTGTCAGTAAGCTGCAACTTTGTGATACTAAATAGAACATTAGGGACAAGGATATAGCTCAGTGGCTCAAGTGTCTGCCTGGCAAGGGCAAAGTCCTGGCTTTGGTTCCTGGTACAAAAAAAATATAAATACAACATTAATTATCTGTCATGTCATAATGCAGATATTTATTTCTATATATAAACCTCTTAATCCTGAGAAGTGAAAAGCATGCTATACTTTTTCTCTTATTTAACATTTCTTTTTATTATTACTTGACAATTTGCCAGTCTTAGACTAAAGATACTCTGAAATAAATGATGGGAGAAGAGTTAGAAGAAAAATATCTTTTCAACAAAGATGTATATAAAAAGCCAGGCATAGTGGCACAGGCCTGTAATCCCAGCACTCAGGAGGCTGAGCCAGGAGGATCGTTGCAAGTTTGAGACCAGCCTGGGCTACAAAGTGAGCTCAAGGCCAGCCTGAACTGCATAGCAAGACCCCGTCTCAAAACGACCAAAAAAGAATATGTGGATAAATGGACTTGGTGTCAGACATTAAACCCTTCCATTTACTAAGTTACTCATGCTGGAAACATGAACGGCAGTGGAAAACGTTTTTCCTTATGAGATCTCATTACTTTTGCCATAGCTGTCTACTATATGAGGCTAAGGAGCATTTTTTGAAGTTACAAAAATTATATTGAATATGTAAGATTTGTCTTGTGTTCTAGTTTTACTTCATAAGTAAGGATGTTATGAGTGATTTGTTCTTCATCTGTTTGAAATTTGAAAGTATGTGAGGACATTTTTCTTACCAGAAAAGAATATGTGGACATAAAATGAAAAATACTTGCTTACTACAACCACATCATTCATTCTTTCTGACATTTTACTTACCTCAGATTTTTTCTCTTTATCAATGTCTTTGATGTAATATGCTTTCTTTCACTCTCCAGGCAATTCAGTGAATAATGATGAATGTTATTTAAAACTTTTTGGATTGTGATCAATATTTTCTTCTTCAAGTTTTGCATTTTATTGAGATCTACTATAGTTTTCTTCTTTTTAAATTACTAAAATTGTAGAATCATAAATTTTTCTGCAGTAAATATAGAAATTATAGCTATATAGATACCACTGTCCTCCAGAGTTTTCATACTACACATTATCTGGACATTCTAGGCTTTGAGAGGTGTTACCTGCTTTTATTCCATAGGTATCATGTGTCTTGTAATGGCTCATACTACTCTACTTTCCTTGGCCTTTTGGAAATTATTCAAATCATAGAAAGTCAATTAATAGACCATAGCTGAAAAAAATCTATCATTATAGAATTCTACATTCATGGAAATCACTCTTCCAAGATAATAACAAAGTATCACATTAAGCAGAAATATATGAATATTTGTGCAAAAATATTCATATATTTGTGCAAAAAAACCCCTATATCCTATATTACATAGTCCAGTGTTAAGTCAAGTTAGTTGATAGATAATACAAAATGTAAATTTCAACTTCCAGAAGAAATCATAGGAGAAAATTATTGTAACTTGGTTGACAATGTGTTTCATAGGCAAGACATTAAAGTTCACAAAGCACAAAAGAGAGAATGATAATCCGTAGGTCACAAAATCCAGTCATTTTTTTCAAAAGATAATGTTATGATGAAAAGATCAGCTATAGGCCGATGGAAATGTTATAATCACATATGGCTAAAGCGCCTATATCTAGCATATATCAAAACATCTCAAAACCAAATAAGAAAATAACAGACCAAATTTTTAAACTTAAGCAAAATGTTAGAACACACACTTTGCCAAAAAGATATGTGGTCAGCAAATATGGACATGAAAAGTACTCATTATTATAGGGAAATGACAATTAAAATCCTATTGAGATACCGCTATACATCTATTAGGATCTATAATTTTTAAAGACTGACTTTATGAGTCGTCTAGAATTTAGGGTTGGTAGAACTTTAATACATTGTTGGCACACAGGAAGCAAGAGTAAAAAACTTTTGAGAAATCGTTTGGCAGTTTCTAAAATATATATACTTCCCAGGTACCTTACTAAGTATTCAGCATAGAAAAATGAAAATTAATGTCCGTACAGAGATTTAAACATGAATGCTCATAGCATCTTTATTTTCAACAGTGAAAACCTGGAACCAAGCCAAATACCCAGTAACATGTGAATGGATAAAGAAAATATAATTTCCATAAAGTGGAGTCAAGTCAGTTATGAAAAGGGAAGAACTGCAACAGGAATAGCTAACTACAACCCTAAGCTAAATCTGGTCTACGGTCTGCTCTTTTAGGTCCTATAACCTAAGAGTTGTAAATAAACAAAGATTTGTAACAAAGACCACACATGGTCTACTAAGTTTTCCAGTTTTATTACACAAAACAAATGTTTCCTGACCCCGAAACAGCCTTATATTGCACTATAATCTCAAAATAATTGTACCAAGTGGAAGATGCTCATAGTAAAGGGACAAATCTTTGGTTCCATTAGGTATACAAATTCAGAAAGTGCAGACTAATCTATGATGTTGACAGGTCTTTGGTTGATGGGAAAACAGGGCATAGTGGATGGTCTTTTTAAGGGGATGAGGAAACATTTAAGATGAAAAATACGTTCATTGTCCCGATGACACTGATAGTTTCATGATTATCTGTATTGCTAAAAATTTATCAAACTGTGCACTTTAAATATATGAAATATATAATTTTATAACTCAAAACACTCTAAAAATTACTTTAAATATATGAAATATATAATTTTATAACTCAAAACACTCTAAAAATTATTTTAAAATAGTGAATCAAGTTTTCAGATCAATAATAGAAACAGCCACAAACGATTATTTTCTGTTTCCACTGTAACTTATTTGAATATGAGCCATGTATATTCTTATATTGACTTAGTGTAGTTAAAAGTTACTTCCTAACAACTTCTTGTAGGGAAAGAAAAAAGGGTAAGTACTCCAAAATGCAGTCTTGTTTCTCATTTATTTATATAAAACTTTTGTCCAAAATTTCCTCCTTTAAAATATTAACAGATAGCTTTGTGTGTATTTTTTTATCACATGTACTTTTTCTGTTCATCCCTAGATACCTGATAAATGGCATGTCCTTAAAAAAGGATTGACCATGTTTCATGTATACCAATTCTGTGGTGAGAATTGAGTTTGTCCATGTCACTAAAAGATTGTCAAGGAGGGGGAATAAAGATGTGAGAATTATTGAGCAGTTCTCTACAAGAATATTTTTGAAGTCTAATATTCATCTGTTGAAAGGACAAAAGATAAGTGTTATGCAAATAAAAGATTATGAACATTGTTGGTAGGAATGTAAATTAACATGGCCAACATAGAAAACAGTGCAAGCAAATCAAAACAGACCTAACAATCCTACTGCTGAGTATATTTTCAGAGGAAATGAAATCAATATGTGAAATGGATATCCTCACTTCTGTGTCCAATATACTGTCAATCATAACAGCTAAGTAAAGAAATTAACCGAAATGTCTATGAATCAATGAATGGATGAAGAAAATGGGACATATACACTCACAAACACATTGGTAAGAGAATATTGTTTGACTTTTAAAAAGGGAAGAATTCCTGTCATGTGTTACAATGTAGCTAAGCATGGAAGACGTTATACTAGGTGAAATAAGCTGGGCCCAGACTCTAAACTCAAAATTCAAATTCTAAAGTCTCTAACCTGAAACTCTAAAGTTTGAGGTTAGAGACTTTGAGGTTAGGCCTATCTAAAGTCCAACTCAAACAAACAGAATGGTGGTTGTCAACCTTATGGTAGACGGGCAAGCAATGGAGAGATGGTGCTAAATGAGCACAAAGTTTAGAAGACCAAGTGAGCTCTGGAGGTCTTTGTATAGTATGTTGACTATAGTCAGTAACGTATGACGTACTTGAAAGTTTCTACACAAACTGATTTGAAGTGTTTAGCCACAAAGAAAAAAGTATGCAAGGTCATAATTATGTTTGATTTAATTACTTCCATGCAAATAAATACATTAAAAGCTTATGTTGTATGTTATAAATAGATCCAATATTTATTCATCTAGCTTTCCTAATAAAGCTAGAGGAAATTAAAAGTCATAAAATTTAAAGGAAAGTTTAGTGTTGTGGTGCTTTCCTAGTGTCTACAAGGCCTTGTGTTCTATCTCCAGCACTGCAAGAACAACAGTAATGGTAATGATAATTAAAAGGATCAAGATTTTTAAATGATTATTTAGATATTTTTTTCACTCAGTTTATTAAGTATACTGGTTCTTTGAGTGTTACACAATATAGAAACATATGAATGAGTTGTACCTCTTAAATATAATTTAATAGATACTGCTAAAATCATGGTATTATTGTGTTTCACATTAGAACATGACAAATAGACATATTTGTATATGATAAAGTTCTTTTCATGACTTTAAGATGAGAAAATGAGTCTTAAAATCAAGTTTCTCAGATACTGTTAGCAAGCATCGACATAACTGTACTTATCCACATACTGAATATGAACATCTCTTCTGTCAATTGACCCAAACCTGAAGACAGCTTTAATAAGATCTGTAACTTTCAGATTCTGCTCCCTGATTGGCTCCTCTCAGAGTCTCTCTTCCTGTTCTTCCCTTCCCAGATTATACCAACTTAATTTAACAGTTAATAATGAGTGGTCTTCCTTTATTTTATCAATTATTCTTATGCCATGTATATTAATGTTATTCCACTGTGAATTTTATGAGTAGAAGAACTTAGTTATCAATCTAGCATAACTCAAATTGGTTCCATTGACTATCACAATATAGTTGCAAAACTACTACATTTGGACTGAGAAAATTAGTCTCTGGTTTTAGTTTTACCACAGTTTATAAATTGCTGTGTTCATTATTTAATTCACCAGTATTTCTTGAGTTATGTTTTCTCCTAAGTATTGGAGCTTCAATATTGGATGAGACAGATCTGATCCATTTGCAGTACTGTACTCAACAATATATAAAGTTGGTAAGGGAATGTGTTTTCACCTCAGACTTAACTATGATGAAACCATAACTTTCCTGTTTATCTAGAAAATTATTTAATCACTGTAAGTTTTTCTTTATTCTACAACAAAATAATTTTATAGGTATTTTCCTTAAGTAACTGAAAAAATTGCAATATATGTAGTTATACATTCCACTGTTTTTAAGAAGCCCTCATTTTTGCACATGGTACATCTTTAAAACAGAATGTGATATATAATTGAAAATATCTTCTGTTAGGTTTTTTTTTTTTTTTTTTTTTTTGCGGTACTGGGGATCGAACTCAGGATCCTGCGCTTGCTAGGCAGGCGCTTATTCCACTGAGCTATATCCCCAGCCCCACTGAAAATATCTTCTGACGATATTGGGTTCTATTATCTATGTAACATAATGTTGTGTCTTACATTCTATGCTGTGAATAGTTAAGCAATTGTTATAGAGCTTGGAACATGGTAAGAGCTCAACAAATGACAATTATGACTCAAGGTAGGAGAAAAAGAGAAGAACAGATAATTCTTATAGAATCAGAGAATGCTTTCTAAAGCATGTGACTTTGAAGGTGACAAGAGCAAGATGGAAACAATTTAGTGAGGGAAAAAGTAATAAGTAGACAGGAAGAAGCCACATGTGCACACAGAGAAGATGGTGTGAGATGTTCAAGCTTTGGGAAAAATAATTCAGCGTTCCTGCTGCTTCATGCTGATAATGGTCTAAAGATGATCTGGGAGATTTTAAGTTATTTTGACGTATTTTACAGGAAAAGGATAAGGGAAATGTGATATATGTAAACAATGCAATATTATTCAACCATAAAGGAGAATGAAGTCATGTCATTAGCAAGAAAATGGGCAGATAGACAGCCTAAGTCAGATACAGCAAATTGAACATTGCATTGTTTTATATGAGAAACCCTGAAGATAAATAAATTAGAGAGTAAAATGAAGGAGAGGTGGGAGGAAAGAGAGAGGCAGGCAGTATGGAGATGGGGTAGGGATCATGGGAAGAGAGTGGGGAGGGGCAGGAAGGGGACAAAGTGGATCGAAAATGACCAAGATATGATTTGTAAATATACCAGTTCCCCCCAAAGTATGCAAACATTATGTACTGTAAACATAAACCAACAAAAATGTAAATAAAGGAAAGTAAAATAAATTTGTCAAGACCATAACCAGGTGAATTTTATTATTTTTAAATTACTTTAAGAAGCGTGCCTAAAAACTTTTAAAACTTGTATTTACCAATATGAAGTTTCTCAAAATGTTCATTATTCTTGGATTTTCTTTGGGGGAAATACCTAAAAGTGTTCTCATATTTAACAAAATTAAAGCTGAAAGAGAAATATCAATCAGGGACATAACAAAAATGTTCAAAGAAATTGTTGAAGTTTATAATATTCTGTACAACTGCCTTTCAAGTTTATATAGGTGCTAATTGTTAAAATAAGAGGGTTAGAATGAGCCAATAAAAAAATCAAACTGGTGTATAGATGCTTTTACAATCACTGACATAAGATGTTGTGACTTATTATATGATAAGATTCTGAGTTATTACTCAGAGAAAAAAGATTATAAATACTGAGAAATTATTATTGTCAACTGAAATATATAAACATATTTGCTAATTAATACTACTATTCCATGTAATGGTACAGAAATTTGAAGACAGTTTTTGAAATATATAGCCCAAAAAGAACAAATTTTAAAAATGGATTCAATCCAAGAAGTCAAAAAGGATTATAGCAATAGAAAAGGGAAACATACAAAAAGAAAACTAAATAAATAATGAAATTAGTATAAATGTCACTATGGTTTGCATGTATCTCCTGAAAGTTCATGTGTGAAAAACTCAAAAAACGGACATACTTAAAACCAAACCCGAAGCAAAAGTACACAATATATTTGGAGAAAACTAAGACAAAATGCCAAAACCAAAACTATAACAATAGTTATTTTAGAGAAAGAACCTGTAATGTTTAGATGTGATATTATATAGTGATAAAGATAAGTCATTTTGCAAGAAGATGGATAGATCTAGAAACCTTTCTGTTGAGCAAAAAAGCTGGACTCAGAAAAATAAATATAACATGCTCCCTTTTACTGCTGTGTAAATCTCAAAGGGAAATTGTTATTAGACAAGAGAAAGGGAACAAGAAGAAGACACGGAGGGTGGGTGGCAGGTAACAGGGCAATGCACAGGAGGTGAATATATTGTGCACACTGGGACTCCCCCAAAATGCGAAACTGGGGCAAGGGCAGGCGAGGACAGAGGAACTCAAGTGATCATAGAATGTTACATCATGGGCGCATCTACCAAAATGAAACACTGATGTATGCAGTCAGTCAAATAATAGTAAAAATGTTTCAAAGGACAAGTCCAGTGATCGCAGCATTCTGGAAGGCTAAGGCACAAGGATAACAACTTTAAGCCCAGCCTGGGCAGCTTATCCTGCCTCAAAATTTTTTTTAAAAAAAGGTGGGGGATAGTGATACAACGCAGCGAGAAGGCCCTGGATTCAAGTCCAGTACAATAAAATAAGATAAAGTAAAGTAATAAGCCCACTGGAGCATTTTATTTTATATGAACCTGAAGACATCCAATCAAAATTTACCAAGTAATATAAACTTAAAAATGGTAATACATATAAATGTTATCAAAACCATTGCCTCAGTATAGGACATACTGAATAAATAAAAGTTAAAATGACATGAGGATTTAAAAACCAAGTCTTTTAAACCTGTAGATGATGATATAAACCTTGTATATGGTATGTTAATCTGTGCAAGAGGAAAATGTACACAATCTTAGGGGAGATGGGTAGAATGAAGTTATGCCATGTACAGGAGTCCAATAATTTCAATGCATGTAAACTTTACATGTTATAGATATGAGCTAAGATGGACAAGAAAGGCAGAGTGTAAATAGAAAAAGGAGACTTAGGAGGGAAGGGAGGGGAAAAAAAGTAAAGAACCTAGCTGTGCACGTGTGTCACTGCTCGGGACAGGCATAAGCTCCTTGAACCACACACATGTATGAATAAAAACAAATAAATAGAAGTATATGTTTTAATAGGTAACTATAGTGAGCTCCCCATAATACTTAAACACAACAAAATTTAGTAATCATGTGTTATATTGTCTAATATCATAACTATAAAATAAGGAATTTGTAACTGTCTCTGTTATTGCTTGTTACAGAGACACTATTCTGAACGCCTCCAACATAAAGAGGAAAGATATATTAGGCTTTTAGTGGGTAGAAATTTCAGCCTATAGTCCTGTGGCCCCAAAACAAGCCAGCATGGCAGAAAGGCACAGCAGAGGAGAAGCAGCACACGGTGTCACAACTTTGAAGCAGACGGACAAAGACATAAGGAAGGATACATCTTTCCGGGTCATGGCCTCCGTGGCCTCTTCGCACTGGACCCCACCTCCTAGCAGCGGGTGAGCTCTAAAGTTATGAGTGGATAAATCCACTGCTGCGTGTGATGGCCCCAGGATCCAGTCACCTTACCAAAGCCCCACCCATGGGCACAGGAGACTCTGGGGGGACATGTAGATACAAATTAAAATAGTAATTTTAAAACTGTGAGAAAACAAAATGTGCCACTTTTTGCAAATATATTTCTGATTAATTAAAAATAGTCTAGTTTTGGCCTACAAAGAATAAATATCTCAGTAGTGACTGTCTGTCCCACTTCGGGCAATTAAAAAACATTGGATAAATTTTTGAAGGCACTTTTCCCAAGAATCTTTTAAAAACTAACAATAGTAAGCAAATGACAGGGTAAAGACAAAACCTGAAGAACAAACCATAGAAGGGTTAATATCCCAGTGGTTTTCTACTGTCATATTTTGCCTTTAATCTGAGTGGCTCCACTGTAGACACATGCAGGGAACAAGTGAATCAAAAAAGAAGAAAGAAACTTCTATTTCCTTCCAAAAAACTGGAGAAAGGCTCTTCCTACTGAAGAAAGGAAGTGTGCTGAACACACAGAGTCATATCCCTCTGGATCTCATTTTAAGTCCTAACCTCCATGCAACTCTTTCTGGAGATAAGGCATTCGAGGAGGTAATTATGATCAAATGCAGTCCCAAGGGTGAGACCCTAAGTGTTAGAACTGTTCTTACAAGGGGAAGCAGTGTCTGATCTTTCTGTCTCCACATTCACACGGAGAGGCCGGGTTCAGGAGCCAGTGAGCATGCAGCCTTGAGCATTCCGCAAAAAAAAGAAACCCTCCCCAGAAACCCATTCTAGTGACATCATCACCTTGTTTGTCCAGGCTTTAGAAATGGGAGAAAATAAACAATACAGTTCCAGTCACGCAGCCTGTATTACTTTGCTATGGCACCCTTAGCGCAGTAGAGTAACACAAGGCGGGGGCCCGTTCATGTGTGTTCTTCCCGTTGTCTCTTATTTGGTCTCTCCAGCCCCTAGCTCAGGTGGCCTCAACCGTGGAGCTGCACGCACTGGTAGCATTACACCTAGGATTCTGAGGAAGAGGAGGATCCTTCTGAGAAAAAGAACATAGACTTAGACACTGAGGTCTCTGCGCATGAAACCCTCAATTCCTTTGCTTTTCTCTTGTTGGGTACCTCGGCATATCTCCAGTCGTGCAGTGCCACACTGAAATTATGTGGTTCCTCTGTGAGGAAACTTGTCTGTGTAGGCAAAGAACCAGGAAAAACAGTCTCAGGAAGTTGGCGTGTGAGGGGAAAGAGGGTGCTCTAATTCACTGCATGGGTCAGCATTTCTCAGTTTCTACCTGAACTTTGTATGAAGGATTCATAGCAGCTTTGACATTAGAACCACAGCCCAAGAAATTGAGAGAGAATATCCATTCTATCCTCTGCCAGGTAGATTGCCTACTAAAACAAAACCTAAAAGATTTTAAAAGAAGCAAAGTCGACACATGGTAAAAAAAAAAAAATTTGTGATAATCCAAATTAATCAACATTAAATTATCAAAAAAATCTTAAGGTCAAAGTTTAATAACTGATGTTAATCTTTCAATGTCCCAAACATTGGAATTATCAGGCAAAAATTTTAAAACAATTATTAAAGCTATATTCCCTGAAGTAAAATAAACTCTCTTAGAAGGAAAATAAGAAATTTTCTACAGAGAAAGAGAAACAATAACAAAAAAAGCACGTCAAATAGAAAACAGAAATGTGGGCTGGATGTGGTGTGCATGTCACAATCCCAAACCCCTGCATGGGTATGGAGAAGAATCAGGAAGCTGAGCCCCGCCTCACCAGTTTCATGACTTAGTGAGAATCTATCTCAAAATAAAAATAAACAAAAATAACTGAATAGCTCGGTGGAAAACTCCTGTGTTCTACCTCAAATACCCCAAAGGAAATGCAACAAAATACCCACAAGATAGTTTTGTGGTAAACTTCAAAACATTGCATTGAATAGAGAAAAAACAGACCTGAGGATCAATGGAACAGACTGGAAGATGCAACCACAACAAAAAACCCACTCAGCTACCTAATATTTGACAAAGGGGTCAACCAAACACAGTGGAAAAAAGAAGGCCTGTTTAATAAGTGGTGCTGGAAAAACTGGCTTGCCTCTTGCCGAAAACTGAAAATAGACCCCAGTCTATCACCATGCACCAAACTCAGGTCAAAATGGATCATAGACCTCAACATTAAAACAGAAACACTAAACCTATTGGAAGAGAAAGTAGGTAAAAATCTTGAAGACATAGGAGTAGGCAGAGACTTCATGAACAAAAATGAAGCTG